>VYZW01011467.1:0-38211 GCA_013401315.1 Balaeniceps rex
ATATGCGCATATATGGTCTGCCCATAAATTAGAGCATTTGTTACTTATGAAGTAAGGGTAGAGAAACAGGATCTCTAAAAGCTGTTGTGCATACAAATCATAGTATCCCATTGATCAGATGGACAGCTAAAAGTGACCAGTGATCTTAAAGCTAATCATCCAAGATATCCTATGGCAGTTATGTCAGCTCTCTCTTTAGCTAATGGAGAGAAATGAGTATGTCCAAAGGACAATTCATCTCACCTCTCTTTGTTGCTTATTTCAGGATGACATGAATCACCTTCAGGAACTATCCAAGAGAGCTCCATCAACTACAGAGAGAGCTCTGATGACTAACTTAGGTGGCTAAAGTTAGGTGAGATGAACAGCTCTCTCTCAAGGGGTTGCTGACTTTGCTATTTATTTAATTGTACCTCACGTAGAAAATGTTCTAACAAGTCATGTATTATAAAGACAACAGCTCCCAGAGGTCACTAAGCTCTTCATCTGTTTTGAAAGTAGACTTGGAACAGTACAGAATCATTTGGCATATGAACTGTGACCTTTTCAAATGATAGAGGCAAGTGACTCCTAAAAGAACATTAGTGAAGGAATCAGATGTGAATATAACGTACTTGAAGAACAGTCCAACACTTTTGTTTTGCTCTAACTAAGGTTTATTGAGTGCTTATGTAACTGAATTAGCTTTACAGTTGCATTTTTATTAGGGAAGATGACATTGAAAGCAAACTTCTGTGTAACCCACAAGAGCTCCATTGAATTATTTGCTTCTTACATCTATTGTGTGCAACCCATTTAACATCAGACAGCAGCTTGGCAACATTTCTCTCTCAATATGGGTGAAAGTCTTGAGCAGTGTAGTATTTGTGTATAAGTATTGAATGCCTTGTTCCGAAGTTAGAGAGGCTTTCTCATATACAAGCTCACTTCCACTTTCTTGGTCTCTTTTTTTCATCGATGGCCCCACAGGATGGCTTTTTGCAAGCATTAGAGAGGATACACCCAACGCACCATTTTTAAGATGTCAAGCAGATTGTATTATTCATTCACCCATGAGTATTTTGATGGTATCTGTGTGTACTTTATCAGATGAGCTATTTCAGTCTCTACTCATCTCTATTTATAAGGCATCTCACACAGTTCCCAACTGAATCATTTGTACTCAGTGAACTGGTACTCAGGAGCAACAATATATCCCCCCTTTACCTCCAAAAGTTTGCAGCATGATAGACAAAAGAAGAAAGGATGAGCAAGTATGGCAAGAACAATTCTTCCGTATATAAGTCCAGATTTGAAAGGAAAATGTAGTATAGCAGTTCTGGTCCCACTCCTGTGACCCAGCTTGGCCCACCATTCAGTGGATAAAGAACCCTGTGAAGCCAGCTGGGCTGGCTTTGCTGTTCAGGTTACAGAGTCCAGCCCTCTGATCCAGGCAGTCCTTGCCTCAATCTCATTAACGCAGCTGCTTGTCCATTCATGCATGTCATGCAATGCCTCTTCACAGACCTGTGTCTCCTTTCTGGGATGGTCTCATCCTGTGGGCTCCTCTTCAAGGGATTTTCAAAGAGGAGAAAATGATGAAAACAGGATTTTGGAGAGAGCCCCAGGTGCAGTGACAGATGCTAGGCCAGCTGCAGCTCCTGCCCTGTCCTTCTCTCCATCTGGAGCATGCCTATTTTTAGAAGGCCATACTTCTCCCCTTCCCCTCCAATCGTACAAAGATATCATTATACAATTTCACTTAAATACACGTTCTGAGCTCACAGGGTAGATCCTCACTCAAGCTGTAGATAGCATAGATCCTATATTCTTCCAGTGGATCATAGGCAGGGATTTTCTTTGCTGACGGTCCCAGAAGACTTCCAGATCCACATGAAAACTTGTTGCCAGTTGTACTCCTCTATCCCTGTTGTTGTAGTGCACTCACAGCGCAGTGCTCTTCCATGAATAACAAGCACGAGCCGCACAGCACAATCTCCCCCTTCCCAAATCCCTGCACCACACACCATGTCTCCGGCTTGCCACATTCATGCTGCAGACAGAAATGCCCTCTCTTCTCACTGAACTCTCAGCCTCCCTCTGCAGCACAGCAGTACTCACTGTCTGCTTCCCCAGGACAGACGCTTCTCAAGCACACACAGTCACAGTCCTTCCAGGCACGCAGCAGTGGCATTACTGTGTTATGGAGCACTTCTAACTTGCTACATCCAAAATCTCTTTTCCATATGGATACTCTTGGAAGATGATCCCAGAATCACAAAATGGTTGAAATCACAAGGAGCCTTTTGATGTCACCTAGTCTAACCCCCCTGCTCAAGCAAGGTCAGCTAGAGCAGGTTGCCCAGGACTGAGTCTGGTCAGGTTTCAAATATCTCCAAGGATAGAGGCTCCACAACTTCTCTGGGCAACCTGTGCCACTGTTTGACCACTCTCACATTGAAAAAGTGTTTTCTTGTGTTCAGATGTTATAGACCATTCAGACAACATGATCCAGAGGTAGGCAGGAGCTGGGAAAGAGCTGGATCCAGAATTTTTAATTTTACGCATATTTTTGCTGCTTCCAATGTAGATATTTATACCAGAGCCTATCATATTCACACTAGCCAACCTTTAGAGTCAATGGAAACAAGAAGACTGAAAAGTGATTCCTTGGACTTGTGATTATGTCCCAGAAATGCCTCTTTCTTTCCACAGACTTAATGGGAATTGAAAGAGCTCTGACGTAGCTGCTTTTTCATAAATTTTCTGATATCCAGAGGTCAAAGGAAACTTACCCAAGCTTTTTCAACAAATGTAGACATCTGCTATTTGGATCAAGGTCTGAATTTTTTATGCACCAAAATAAGTCTTATTTTCAGATAGAAAAGCACTTAAGCCTTGTGCTTTACAGTCAAAAACATTTTATTTCAAAACAGCAGGTAAAGGCTTTTCTGTATAATTTGTGGAAAAAATACAACTCTATTCCTGCTTTTTAGCAAAGATCTGTTATTTGGGTATTCCCATGAAAGAGTGTGAAGAAAATATGTATTAGACAGGTTTTCTGACAAATTACAGAAAATACTGAATTTGCTAATTTACAGTTTCACCAACAAAAATGAAAATGAAAGAGCACTCTTTTCTGCATATTTGTACATTTAATAATGCATGATACTTGCTCTTCTTTTTCTGATTGTTCATCAAAGGATGAATTTTCAAAATTCATTATTCTGCAACGGTTCCTCTCCATATTGTGTGAATTAGTGAGGTTTGACAAGGATTTTTTTGGTGACAACTGCAGGAGAAGGAAGGATATGTGAGTCAGAGAATTCAGAACAAAATCAAAGTCTAATTTTGGCAGATGAAGAGGATCTTGAGAAGCACTTCACCTTTAAGCTGTGCACAAATGATAGATGCCTTGCATGATGAATTCATTTAGAATAATCTAATATTTATGAAGATTCATGAATTAAGAGTCATTTACTGTTCACACGTTTCAAGTGTAAAACGTTGATACACAGAGTTTTCATTAAGACTGTCCTTACATGATTCAGGTTTTCAAACATTCAATTCTTCTGAATTATTCCATGTCATTTATGTTGTAGATAAAGGCAATAGTAATTCTTTTTCCTGCTGAAGAGTGAATACAAATATATCGTGACATCTGGAACAATCAGTAGTCCCTTGGCAGTAAGTTCTCCAATGCAAGACCTACTAATGAGGGTCAGGTTCAGCCTGGAGAAGAGAAGGCTGCGGGGAGACCTTATTGCAGCCTTTCAGTACTTAACGGGGGCCTATAGGAAAGATGGGGACAATCTTTTTAGCAAGGCCTGTTGTGACAGGACAAGGAGTAATGGTTTTAAACTAAAGGAGGGTGGATTTAGGCTAGATATAAGGAAGAAATTTTTTACAGTGAGGGTAGTAAAGCACTGGAACAGGTTGCCCAGAGAGGTAGTGGAGGCCCCATCCCTGGAAACATTCAAGGTCAGGTTGGACGGGGCTCTGAGCAACCCGATCTAGTTGATGATGTCCCTGCTCACTGCAGGGGGGTTGGACTAGATGACCTCTAAAGGCCCCTTCCAACCCAAAGCATTCTATGATTCTCTGATTCTAAATTGAGCTCTGGCATGTGATTCAAGACTCAGGCAGACCAAAGAGCTTCCTGCAGAGCGAGCAGGGCTTGCCACGCACCTCTGCAAAGCAACCTCAAACCGACCGCTCTCTTAGCAGAGGAAATAGCAGCACCTATGTCCCAGTGTCTTCCTGACTTCTACTAGATGAGTGTTCTATGTCTAATAGGACACGAAGTCCAATTAAGACTTACTTACTGTTTGAGACTTCCATCAGTGTTCTCGTTAGCTGATACTTATGGAGAGCTGGGTCAGTAGCTTTTCCCTTAGCTTGTCAAATATACCAACGTTGTCCTTTCAGGAAACTTGTAGGGATGCAATTTCTCCACCATCTGTTTTGATGTTAGATTTAGAAGTGGAAATCAGGAAGTGCCCAGAAGGATGGGAGAGGGGCTGGTTTTATTTGGTTTTATTTTTTTAGTGAGAGGTTGAGGGGATGGAAACTGGGTACTGATGTGTGCATGCATATAAATTCCATATATGTGTAGATATATATAAGCATATACTTTGCATAAAATGCATGGGTGGCCTCAGAAGCCACACTCTTTAGGCCGTCAAGCTAAAACTGCATGCTGAGAAGCAGTGCAGGCAGAGCTAAGCATCAAGCACAGGGGTTTGTCTGAAATTCTCCGTGTCTCCAGAGCAAGGGCACTTGAGCCAGGGCTACTGCTGCAGACCTGAACCCAACCCCAACTGAAGTCGTACTCCTGAGAGAGCCGAGCAGGATTTCTCTCACATGCTGCAGCAGCAAGGCCTGTCTTTTCATACCAGTAGCCTAAGTCCGGGTCCATCTCTCACAGATGGAGTTAAAAACTGCCACTTTTCTTCTGCAGGTGGCTGAGAAATGCCAAAGTGTGAGCTGCATTTGTGTGGGCAGACTGGGCAGGACTGGAGGGTGGAGGGCATCACCACTCCTGCTGCGATGGTGAGATTGTTCAGAAGGAAATTAAACATTTCTGATGCTGGGAAGGATGCTGACAGCCCACAGCACAGTTCTTCAGTCATGCAGAAGACCCATGGCCTGGTTTCTTTTTTGCTTTGAAGAGGTTTGGAAGCTGCATCCTTTGAGCTTTTGCCTTCCTAAATTAACTGAGGTACATGGCAAAGCAAAAGTACTTTGTAAAGGACACACAGTCAGAGATCACTTGGAGCTGAGGAGTTTATCAAGGTCTGCATGCTTCTGTCCTGGGTTCTTTTTGACCAGCAAGAGCTCCTAGCCAAACCCTCTAAAAAATATGGCACCCTCTCTTCCCAACCCTCTCAAACATGGCCATCTGACAGGGACAGACATGTGGCTGTACACATCCTCACGGAGCCTCTTGTGCTTTTTCTGGGAAGGGCGACCTTCTGAGATGCAGGCGCTCCTGCTGTCTGGTGCCAGCAGGTCCTTCGGTCCCGACAGTGCTCTGCTACGGGGTTCAGCTCTTTCACCCCATCTCATTACTGCCTGCTCGAGCAAAGTGGCTGGCTCAGTCCCTCTCAAGCTAGGTGCTAGAATATGTCCCCAGAGGGCTAGAATAGCTTGTCTAATGCCACTTAGTACCTGAATAAGTTGCCTAAAAATAGATGGTGCAAAAAATTTCCTACATGACTAAAGCACCAGTTTGTTGAAAGCTGCCTGTTGTCATCTGCCCTTTGGCAGACTGTACTGTGTCAGTGATATTACAGCAAATAAAACCTGGTTTTCATAATTGCTTGTTAGTGGTAATATCTCACCAGAACTAAATAAAAACAGTCATTGTCTTGGAAAATTGCATAACTTTCAAAGCAAAATATACAAATGTGGCAGTCTTTTTCCCTGTGCAATCACACTATCTCGCTTGCTTAAAATGCTCTAAATATTTCACAGTGTGTCTTAAGAATGTATTCAATGCTACCACTCGCTGGAGGTAAGCAACTAATTTTGTTGGTCCTTGCCCTAAAGTTTTTAAATGTTTGGATTTTTTTTCCCATTTTCTGACAGATTTGCATTTATTTTTAGGACCATTAATGTGTAATTCTTCTGTCTCTACAAAAAATCCCATCTAGTCCTTGAAAGCTTTCAGAAAACAGAATTTCTGTTTTCCAGCAAGGTCTACTTAAGGGTGCTTACAAAGCACTTGTTGATACTTCAGACTTGCTGCATCTTTCTTGGAGACCCTGGAATTTCTTCATTAAGTGAAGGGCTTGTGTAATCTGAAAAACACTATGAATTTTTTCTCTCTCTTCTTTTATTCTGTTTTTCTTGATTTTCCAAGGAGATAACTAATTTCTTTTGCTGTTTTCAATCTAGCTGGAGGGATTAGGTCCTGCTAATATTTCAGTGGAGTCTCCTCTTGTGAGAGCTCACCTCTGACACTACAGCACATACCAAAGGAGCTTCTGAGCAAGCTGAAGAGACACACCTGCTTCAAACTTATGATCTGTGGACTGTAGCATATTATATGGTGGATGTAGGCAGATCAGACGTGCACAAGAATTACAGAAAAAACAAAACAAAACCAACCACCTCCCCCGCCCAAAAAAACCCCAAGCAAAAAGTTCACAAAAATATATATGACACCACAGAAAAGAGCCATGTGTATCTTCAAGCCAGGTTCACCAGAAGGATGTGGGACTTGTTTCTTTTAATCTGCTTCTGTGGGTTTATCCCTAATTTGGGAAGGTTTTCACAATTAGATGATGGTCTTTTTTTTCTTTTTTTTTTTTTTAATTAATGTGATTCCTCTTCATCACAGCAGTTAATCATAAAGATCCCTTCAGGCCTAATAGAGTATAGTTCAAGTACACCAGAGGTTTATGATTACTGAAAGATGTCAAAAAAAATATTTTCAATAGTAAGCTTTAGCTATAGTTGTAGTATACACATGATAATATGGAGTACTATATGCAGTGCTGCATCCTGTTTTGTTAAATATGCAAGGGAGTTCAGATATATTAGAGGAATACAAAGTTTGTTCAGAGCCCATGTGTAATCCATGCTCTGCTCTAAAAATATTTCCAGGACAGGCAATATTGACTGCTGATTTTGGAGATAAATCAGTATTAGTAGAGTTTTTGTAGGCTTCCCACTTTCTTACATGCCTTCCTTTGTTTTTCTGTAAATTTGAGCTTCCTCTTGGTAGGGTTGGGACCCTGGTCTCAGACGGCCAGGGTCAGCTTCCCATTCCCCTGATCCGGTGTATGGGATGCCAACACAAATGGTCTTTTGAATTCTGTTCAACTACCAAAATTCTTAGATTTGCAGGGGTAGAAGAGGCAAATGCAGAAATTAGTGCAACAGAAGAAGACTACTGTGGGTGGTGGAAGCTGTGCTGTGGCAAAAGGGCAATTTTACTCTTTTCCCTCTTTTTCTGAAATATAACAAATCTGGGAATATAAGGGAAAACAAATTGCCTCTACTTACTATTTGCACAACCAAATGCAAGATTTTCTTGCTTTTACTCATATTCAGGTGCTCCTGTTTGCTGCAAACACCTCACCATCCTAGAGAATATTGGTGCACAGTGCTGATACCAAAGAAGAGTCATGACATGACTGAACAAGGTGACACTATCAGATGAGAAGTTGTTGAGGTATCAACAAGTTGGCTTGGGGCAGGACATTCTTTCCTTACAATCTCCACTGCAAGCTTCCTACTCCCAAGGCCATCTCATTTTAGTAGACAGACAAGGCTTGGACCTGTAGGATGTCAGGGGGAGGCTGCAGCCTAGTAAGTGGGGCACTGGTGGGACAATGACCCTGTACAAACAGCAGGTGTGCTTTGCACACCTTTCTCTGGCATTTTGCTGGGCAGAGGAAGGGAAGGAAGAAGTCACCCTTGTGTAAAGCAGAGCCCAGGCAAGTAACAACACTCCAGCTGTGGTGAAAGAACCAGATGAGAGAGATCAAACAGAAATACAGCTGGGCAAGGTGGCTCAGAGCTCGGTTGCATGGGGAGAGGAGGGGTACAAGTAGAGAGACATAAAAATCTGGCATAATCAAGGGTAAACATGCATTAGTGCCCTCTGATTTTGTGTGTTGTGGCATAGGTTTTCTCCTGCCACACAGTTGAGGTGTCAGTGTAATGCTCAGCAATGCCATTTAATTTTCACACATAAAAAGAGAATAACTTTTTGTTAGGAAATAATTTTTATTCTGTGGGTCAGGCAGGAGGACAGACAGAACTTGGGGTCAGAGGGTTAATTCTGACATGATTCCAGGGGCCTAATGCTATTTTATTATCCCCACAGTCAGCAGGAGTCCTTTGAACAAAAGCCTTGAGGACAGCAATAAATCAGCTCCAATGTGTTGACTTCATTTGTGTGCATACTTTGCTTTGTGCTTGCAGGTGCAGATTTTTTGAAGAATGGTTTGGTGGTTACTATATCAGGAGAGGAGAAGCAGGACCGATGAGAAGAAGGAGATGGAAGATACTTCTCAGCCCTTCCAAACAGAAGAGCTAAACCAGAAACACTTGACAGTGCTTGAGGTTCCTCAGAAAAGAAATATTAATGGGCTGCCCACCTGTTACAAAATGATGACAGAAGTTTCATACTGCTGACCTAATCCTTTAAGTCCTCTTTCCTACCCATCTTATAAATTATTTATCTATTTATTTATTTAGTGTGTCTCACTTGGGCTAGGTTATGCCTTTAATGTGGTTTAAATGACCAGAAGGTTTTCTGTCTGTGTTGTGTCCATGCCTCCATATTTAGACAAGTCACAAAGTTGTCTTTTTGTC
The DNA here is from genome assembly GCA_013401315.1 of Balaeniceps rex. NCBI lineage: Eukaryota > Metazoa > Chordata > Aves > Pelecaniformes > Balaenicipitidae > Balaeniceps > Balaeniceps rex. Next base: position 8,809 of record VYZW01011467.1, read on the forward strand.
TGTGCAAGTCCCAACTCTTGTTCATAAGAAGTACATGTAGAGTAAGGAGATCTCTCTATCTCATGACAAAATCTTAGGAAGAAAGTCCAAGAGGGGAATCTTCCCCTCAAAGAGACTTTCTAGGAAAAAGAATGAGAATTAAAACAGCTTTTCCTTAAATTAAAATCTTGGGGTCTCATGGTTCTTGCATGCTGAGATAAGCAGCTTTTTGCTGACTGTATGTGGAGCTGAGGGAGATGAGAGCACGAGAGCATATAGGGTGCAGAAAGAAAGAGTGTGCCTAAATCTCACTGAATCCATAGGACCTATGCCCTTAATCTGCATTGTGAGCTTGAACAGATCTCTAAATCTTAACATTCATCCTGTCTTATTTAATGGAGTATGCAGTTAAGAACAGAAAATCCTTCTGTGTAATTCTGTGGAAAAGTACCCCACATTGTAGGAGGTGACTCTCTGGACAGATAGAGTTTTAGAGCTCCAGATCTGTAGTGTAAGATTGCTCAATTACACGCACCATCATGCTAACTTTTATAAAAAGCAAGGAACAGCAAAAAATGTACTTCAGTTTCATTTTAATATTTTGTCATGTTAATTTCAATATATAAGACTAATTTATGATCATTTTACCACTCAGGGGCCATCTGGTTTTAATTTAATCCTAGAAATTAAGCACAAAAGCTAAATTAGACACAGTTGGTAAAGTAATTCTTGGTTAATTGTTAAGCAGACATGAATGCACAGAAATGAGAGACTTCCAGTGTAACATTTATCTAAGATTTGAAAGCCAAAGTTAAATCCTAACTAAATGCAACTTTTTCTCACAATAGACTCATGACATGTAGAAAGAAACCGGGGTGTGATCCACAGCAGGCTTATATTCTGAACAGAGATATTTTCATCTAACTTTAGTTGAAAATTATAAATTTTATTGGAAAATAAATAAGTTCAATGTGAACTGCATTCTAAGGTCTCTCATCTCTCTTTAATTTTGAAATTGGAAGTACCATAATGTGAATTGATTTGGTATCTACTTATAGGATAAACTTGAATTTCTGTATCAACGTTACTTGGGACTGTCACCCAAGTGACCAACAAGAGGAAAATTCACCAGGAAAAATTAAAATCCTGAAGGATTATTTTCTTGTAGTGTAAGCAAGTAATTTTGACCCTTTCCCTTCTCTTATTAGAAAATGAATTTCAGGGGCTTTATGACCAATAAAAATAACTTCCATCAATAAAAATAATGGAATGGTAGTTTTGTGGGCAGCACTAGAGATGAACAAATAATGTGATTAGTTTAAGTGGAGAGAGTCGCATTACCCATATGTAAACATAAATATGGCAGTAAATGGAAAAAAAAAAACCCTGTGGCCTAAAGAATAACTATTTCCATATTAATATTAGTGACTTTAAATAAAATATTTCAATAAGAGACATTTAAAATACTTTATAATAAATTATTCATTTACTTATTTGTCTGACATTTTACTACATGGAAGTTTCTGAAGCAGCTAAGAAAAACAAATGAGTTTTGCTTTTACGAAAGGAGCATCTCTACCATTTTGATGACTTTTGAAAAGTTTTCCTGAAATCATCAGCCATTTTTGATTTATTATAAAGCTGTTTCACTGGAGTAATATTATGAAAAAAGCCCATGAAGTAAATGTAGCAGTGCTCAAAATACAGAATTGTCTGCAAACTACAGAACGATTTTTCACCCTGCTTTAAAATCAGTTTTGCAAGGTGAAAAGTTAACTTTTGTGCTCTGCTGTTCTCACAGGAAATAAAACGGTAGCATGCTATTAAAGTGAGGCATATATAAATGTTTACATTAGCTAGCATTAGTTCTTCCAGAGGCATTACTGTCTTGCAAAAAAACTGATGATGCAACAATGGATGAAAGGCTTCAAACGCATGCTACGCATTTACAAATGCTACGCATTTACAAATAAGATCCACCAGATGGCACAAGGAAACAAATTTCAGTCAAGCTAGCGTAGACCGTTTTGGTCTTAACACACGGGTGGGGGTAGGGAGAAACAGAAGAAAGTTTACATTTCACTAGGAGAAATGAAATCAGTCATCTGAAGCTAAAATGTTAGCACCGGATGTCATAGAAAAAATGTAAAAGACATATGAGAACTCTTTTGACAGGTCTTTTAGCCTTTCTCCTCACTTTAATTATAAAGCCAACTAACCTTTGCCCTTAAACTCATGCTTGAAACACTCAAAACTTAGAGACCCGACATCTATCCAGGGATCTTTAACACCAGGAGTTTTATTTTTCTGTCTGAACTGCTCAGAGATATTTGGTCCTGTTATGCAAAGAAATTAGGATACTCTCAGGCTTTACCTATATCAGAATAATTATTATTCATCTGTTCTTTCATTCATTCTCATTGGGCTTACAGTTCTCTACCACAGTAAAACACTTGGTGGATTAAATCCTTCATGTTTGTGGCTTGTGTAAATTCTGCAGATGTCCTTATCTAGCAATAAGGACATAAATAGAATTTTGTATACATCTCAGCCTCCAGCAGTGAAAAACAGATTTTTTGACTTCTCTTACATAACAAGCTCCTGCTGGTACGTGGAGGGAGGGGAAAGGGATTGGAAACATCAGTAAATAACAGGCAGAATTATTTAAATGCAAATTAAAAGTGGATACACACACGTACACACAGAGGTACACAGCTTGTTCTGAAGAGTTTCCTGGGATTGCTTATTAGTCTTCAAATGTCACGACACATGCTGTTTTCATGGATGTGTCAAACTATCAGCTGGATGTGGCTGGAGCAGCAGTTGCAACTTCAAATGTATTGTTCCCCTCTGATCACCCTAATTATACAAGCAAAATGGTCAGACTGCAGTAACTTAATTTGCACTTTAGTCCCCACGTGGTGCCATTGCCCCCATGCAAAGAGAGCTGGTGTCCAGCTGCGTCAGGGGATCGCAATCCGGCTCCCCAGTGCCAGCCAGACGTAAAAAGCACTTCAGCAGCGCTGCCAGCTGGGCTTATTTAAATCGCACTCTTCCTTCCAAACTTAAGAACACTAATTTCAAAACAGCCTTTTATAAGTTCTTTCAGGTCCTGCTATTTTCTGATCAAAGCACGGTAGGTAGCACTGCGAGCCCTCCCTGAACCCTGAGCAGTTCTCAAATCCTGCATGGAGCCCTCAGTACCTTATTCACACCATATTGCCCTTCCTGGTATCAGTGAAAATCAAGAGGGCTATTTGTGGAGTTAAGACAAAGCTCAGAGACTCTTAGATACCACCAGTTAAACACAAGGTAATGTGACCTAGAATTCAATCAGTTAAAATCTCTGGTCCAGTGTGTCCTTTTGGAAAATGGATATAATGCAGCCTTACCTTAGGATAGTGCTGGGGAAATGAACAATTGTTTCTTTAGTTGAAAGTTGGAATTACAAACGTACATGGTTTGGAGGTACAAAATGTTCTTGTCAGAAACAATCCAACATAAATCTGAATTTTTAGAGATTTTTCTCTTCCCTAGATGCATGGCACAGACTATTCTGCTTCACTCCATCTGGCAGCTGAAAAACAAACAGTTAAGATCATTCATTTGTTGGAGACCAGCTGAGTATTGTAATTAGTCTTACTTGGCACTCAAAAATGTTGCATGCATTTGGTCAATTCTAGTTTAGTGAATAGAATTTGCTTGGCAATTTTCAACTCTGTTAATCACAGAGCACATACACACACACATGCATATATGCGTATATGCACAGTTTATATATTCCCATATACTTGAAATTAACTAATTTGAGTATTGTTCATAAGGTTCCTATTTCAGAAACACTACCTTTTGGTAGGAATTCTGATGCAAATATTACCACTTGGTTTGTAGGATAATTAAATCAGAACAGAAATCTTTCCTGGTTTCCATCGTGTAAAGCAACTTGCACATTAATGCTTTGTGCTGGTAAGTCAGTATAGGAATTCATTTCTCTTTCTAATAAGTGTCGTTGACATCCTTCTGGTGGCTCAGAGTGGGTTTGAAATCTTCAGAGACTGACAATGGTTTCCTTTAACACGGGGGAACATCTTTGTTGAACAATTTGGAGCCGCTATTTCTAACCTGTGTTATTCTGGCTGCCCTGCTGGAGGAAATATCTGAGCAGCACAAAGGACTATATTGGGTGTTTAAAGAGCATCCCTGAGGTATTTTGAAATTCTGTCTGTCTGTAGTGGTCCCAACACGTCCCCACAATACACAGTAGATGGTACAGGAAAGTGACCAGAGGCTACCATTGCTCCAAAAATCACAAATGGAGAACGGGATGTATTACTTCATTGTTTTGAGGTGATGAAAAAAATCCATCGATCAATAAAATGTAGAGTAAGTAATCTTATTGCTTGGAAAGAAAACCAAGAATGGACTAGAGTATTTTAGTATTCATGCATTTATATGTTCCAAGATTTCTTGTGCTTCAGTGGAGACAGACTGACATACACAACTATGTGTGTAATAAAATGGTAAAATGATGCCCAGCATTACATGAAAAATTATGAAATCTATCTTTTTCCAGTCATTTGAGAGCTCCTCAAACCCAAGTCCTAATTACAGTTCAGGTATTTTATAATGGTGTGAGAAAATGGAGCAGTGACTTCACTGTTTTGAGGACAGCATGGAGTGATGCAATTTCCATCATCTGCTGACTGTGAGTCGCTCAGCAATTCTGAAACAGTGTAATCCCCAAAATAAATTAAGGACGTTAACTGCATGCAGGAGGACGAGTCTTTTCTTAACAATACGAAGCATCAAGCACAGTTTAGAGATGGGGCTTAAAATTATCCTGCATAAACGTCAGTTTATCTGTCCTCCCTTTTAACAACAGATGGTCCAGAGTCCCCATTTCTTATTCATGGGCTTCTTCACCCCCTCAGTCCCACCCCACTTCCTCAACTCAGGAACTTTGTTTCCAATGATTAGCAATACACTGGAGATAACAATACATTCATAGCTGGGGGAGATAATTATTATGAGGAAGAAAGGGAGCATTTGGGTGGCAAGCCCTTTGACTGGATATCTATGCTAGCTAATACGACAAATTTTCAGTTATCTGGCTGTAGTCCACAGGATGCATTTCCGGAAAGGACTGTACAATTTGCATTAATGTTATATGCTTAAGGGACCTATTGCTGTTCTGGACTGCATCTAACTGAAGACATAAAGTATCTCTAATGTGCTTTATGTATCATCAAAGTATGAAGAGATAAAGTTTCTGCATAGATTTTTACCTATGCAGCTGCAAAATATTTTAGCTGAAAAATAAATGTTATTCTGAACAGCAAGTAGTTTCAGCTCTAGCTCATAAACCTGAAATATTTTCAATGGCTGTATAGTAATAGGCCTTAGTCAGAGCTCTGTGGTTCTGAAAGAAGCATCATTTATAATTAGAGCCTTTACCCTTCCCTGGCATTATTAAAATACAATTTCTGCATGTCTCTGAATGACTTTTCAGGTAGAGATTAAAGATCTTTCAGCTCTTCTTAATTTCTTCCTTTCCTGGGGAATGCCTAGAAGATGGAGAACTCAAGGAGATCTGTATTTTTTCCCCGTTCTGCTACTGTCCTTCTAGGCGACCTTGGGCAAGCGTCTGTAAAGAAACAAAACAAATGCCAGATGACCTTCTTTATGAAGTGTTTTGAGATCAATGAAAAGTTCCGCATATTACTGTTACTGAAACAGATTTAAAAGGTTAAACATTTGGTAAATGAGGCTGCAGTTTTTGCAACCACAGTTGCAAATAAGGAATCATTAATGACCTAGGTGGGGTACTGTGGGACTTTGAAGGAAACTTGAAGTCCTCACAGACAAAACTAGCAGTTGGCACAGATATTAAGACAGGCAAGTGCTGAAAATGAGAGGTCTCCTTCGCAAGGTGATCTGTAGAGCAAGACTTGGCGCAAGGAAAGAAGGTGTGATTTAATTTGGCCAGGTACCAATACATACCCCTCAAAGCACAGCCAGTAGCTCAGCCTTAACAAGCAGGGGAGCTCTGTTCCCAAACTGGCAGCTCAAGCTGATCTTACTGGGTAGTCAGCTCAGGATAGGTGTAGGGCTGTCATATCTAACCTCTTGCTCCCATCATTTCTCAGCTCCCACATGCAGAAATACACACTCACTAAGTAGGCCAAGGCAGCTCCACATTTTCCCTGTCCTTAACAGATGATTTTAGAATATGTTCTTCTTTTCCTGTTACGTAAGTATTTCTTGGGGTGTTTTGTATATATTACCCCTAGCCAAACAGTTACGCATTCTGTTGGGGGGGGATGCTTGTCTGGATTTATTTATTACTCTCTTACAGTTCATTTCCAGAGTATGATAGCATAAAGGTGATGTAAAAGGACACTTCTCAAATTGCCCTGAGAGGATTTTGTTAACAGCAACCAACCGAAGTGAAGAGATAAAAACAAATACTCAGTGATGTCTGCCTGACGATATTCTGCTTCTACTGGCATGTGAAATGAGAGGTGGAAGGAATTAACCTAGAAGAGGAGGAATGACAGCAGATGAGAAATGAAGCAAAGCTACAAGTACTCAGGCTTAGCTAGCAGCATACGTTGGCTGAGAATTAAAAAGGGATGTGGGCATTTCAGAAAGCTTGGCAACATAAAACCTGAAGTTTTGTCACCCATCTCTTTAGGGAGTGGGGTTCAAAATGTGGGAGTAAGTGTCCAGGTGTCCTACATGCTGAACAAGAGCAATGAAATGCCTGGATTGTAATTCCCTACAGGAAGCCCCAGAAAGATAGGTATATGTAAAATCCTGTTTCCATGTGGACTGAGATACTTGCATAAGATTCAGTATGTCTGTGAAGCTGGAATTGAGAAATAGGCTTAGAAAGCCAGGGCCTATTTCTGTTAAACTGACTGTGATAATGGAGGGATTTTGTCTATGTCTGTACTGCTAAGTAAAACAGTCCAGAGCAAACATTTGCCCAGAAGAGCATGTGGTGTGTCACAGCATGCATTTATTTGGCTAACCGCTTTTTTTTTTCCCTGCAGAAAAAAATGGTGGTCTTGTTTATTTTGACTATTGGAAACCACATCTGGACCATCTTAGCCCTAAACCTGAGAAATCTCAGCTTGGTCAGAAGGTGCTAGGGAATGTTAGCAGCTAACTGGTATGGATAACTATGGCCAAATGCTCAAGTCTGCATCCCAGACCTGTTTCATTTATTAGTGTAGATATATCTAAAAGACTTGGCAAGAGAGGAGGAGATCTGGTTTGGGAAATACTTGGCCTGCAGGGATTTGAGCTCTGTTCAAAACTCAACTAAGGGGTGATAGCTAAAAGGTAGTCAGGCTTTCTTGTGTTTGGTGCTTGATGCTGCATACAAAGCAGTGCAAAATATGTAAGTACAGAGAGACACAAGGAGACCGGAGAGAAAGAGGGTCAAACCCTCTAACTAGAGCAGTCAGCTGGAAGGTAGCTGCCCCTCTCTAAGCACTGTTCATGTTTTTTAGTTTAAACATTTCCTGGTTAAAAACATTGCAAAAATCAGGGTTTCAGGAACTAGGACCTCAGTTTTCCCCAGTGCTCCAGCCATATTTCAATTCAGTCTTGCATGCCTACCTTTATTTTCTGAAATAAAAGGACCTTGCCCCTGAAGGGCGTATTGCATTTTATGTCTCACTGCATTCTGTCACTCCTTTTGCTTTTCCTCTCAGAAAGTATAGCAAGAGTGCATAGTTAATACGGTACGGAGCATCTTTGGAAATAAATACGCGATCGTAAGGAATCCAGACATTAAATCTTCAGTATCTGGAAAGAATGAATAGTTTTTACAAGGTATTCTATATATATACTCTGGATGAGATTTTATGTGATTTCTCCTAACAGCCCTCTTCTTCATTTAGCACCCAGTCCAAATCTCACTGTTCTTCATAGAAATATTTTTATTGACTTCCCTTGGCTTTGGTTTCAAATCGGGGGAATTCAGTCAGACTCAATGAAAATGGCAAAAATTTCTGCTCTCATACTCCACATTTTGGAGACTGGCTTTTTTGGTTGTTGTTGTTTCCAATGACTTTAGGTCAGCCACATCTGCTCATGCATTTAAATTAAAGTTTAAGATCTCTCTCTGCTTGATCAAATGTTGTTTTCATAATTTATATGGGCTTCACTCTTCTGGAAACATTTGTTTAATATAGTTAGTTCTGTTTTTTCTGTCACTGATATTTTTATCTGTTTTATTCTACAGTCCTTTAAGATGTGCTATGCATGAAAACAGCTTTATAAATAAAGATTGATTACTCAATATATTTCATGCAATAAGCCATGGCCTTCAAAAAGGCTACAGAAATATCAAAAAATATATATTTATACATTAATGCTAGCATCACATATCTGTCAGCTGCTTGGATGTAGTAGATCCAGTAACTGTTATTCTTTTCTAGTGCTTTGTACATAGAAGATGAATTTTGGATTCACCAGAAGACTGTAGTCTTTTAAACATTTAGTTTAAAAATGTTGATTTTCTTCCTAAAAGGAAGAAAGTTTAAGTGTTAAGGGAGAACTCCGTGTTCAAGGAGGTTTTTTTTTTAATTCTTTCTTGTTTCTTTTTTAATTACTCTTGTTGCTGCTGTTACTAATCAGCTTGTTTTGCATCATGCTAAACAGCACAGCTGGAGAATTTGCTCACTGATTGAAAGTATCATGTGAGCAGAGAGAGTGGGTACCAGTGGGACCGCAGTGGAAATGGCTGCAAGGAGATTTCAAAGATGTTATAAGAAGGCAACAATTTTTTGGCATCTGGGGATGCTTGAGGAAGGGAAGAAAGAAAAACCCAGTGCGGGAGGATTAGAGAAGGAAAGATGTATCTGGGAAATAAAAGCAAGAAAGGGAGGATCTTTATTTATGACTGGATGGTTAGATTAGCAAATTTAGCTCAATGGCTGTGGTAGCAGCAAGTCCTATCTTAAAGGTGGAAAACTTCCATCGTGAATAGAAAAAAAAAAAAAGGAGAAAGATAGGAATGGATGACAAAGCAGTCATTTGCATTTATCCCTGTTACAAGGTGTTATAAAACCCATAGCAGAATTAAAGTTGCTACTGTTCTAGAAATAGCACCTGCTTCTGATATGCAAAGAATTGTACAAGAGGCAATAGGCCTGTCCAGAGAAAGGAGCAACTCAGTCTTAAGGCAAAAGCACAGCATGCACAGAGAGAGAATAGAAAGAAAAGATAGTATTTTACTTACCTTCTTCAGACCTCTGTGCAGCTTTCTGTACAACTGTTTTTCTGTATTTCTACTGTATCCAATAGTTAGTGTTACTTTATAGCATCAGCTCCTGCCCAGGTCCGCTGCCACAGCCCCTCTTTCTTGATAGACGCATAGGGATAGCTGTACAAAGTGAGTTTTGCTGCATCTATGAGTTTTGTGCATAAGGAAAAGTGCTAAAAAATAACATAAAGCAAAACTGAGCATAAATCTAGTCAAATTTACTGCGGTTTCTTTCATACAAGAGGCATCAGTAGGACTGCCCATAATTCACATTTCTTGATATTTCCTATTGCAGGTCTCTGTTTTCACTTTCATTTAACTTTGCCAGACTTAGACTGTGAAGGCTGAGCTTTCCTTACCAGCTGCTGGGGCCTGAATGCTTGCTTTTGTTTATAAAATTTTAACATTAGCTTTTTTTGCAGCTTCTGAGAATGAAAGGAAGGTGAGGAGGGGAAGATTTTTGCTGCGGTAAGAAACTTTGGTACCTTTTTAATAAGATGATCTGAGTCTTGGCACACGAGCTGGAAAGCTGGTCAGGTCCAGTTCTTCTGTCAAGGATGAGCCTTGCACTATCCCTGAGAGAAACTGCCTAAATCTGGCAAATTTACAGGCCTTTGAAAAATCTCCCGTTGCACGTTCTTAGCAGTGGCTCTGGTGGATACCAACGCTGCAGTTCCCATCTGTGTATGTCCCCACCACAGCTGCATGGGCTGAGCCCGACCGACCTGTTGCTGCTGCTTGGGTCTCCTGGAAGGGCATGGAGGCCTCTCCTCCATGAACGTGCTGTGCTTCTGCTGCTGCTGGCCCCCTCATCAGGAAGGAGAGAGAGAGATTTGACTAAAAACCAGAAAAATGCTGGAAATGTCTGGGATGGCAGAGGGAGTAGGTTAGGATAAGGAACTTGGGAATAGTAGTCCATGTCAGGAGCTTAAGAAGGTGCAGGAGATTCAAGGACAAACAGACTAGGAGCAAGGAATGAAAACGAGAAATGGAATTGGGAGGTAGGAGACCAAAATCCAACAAAGAGCTAAGGAAGAAGTAGGATACCATGCACTGATGGACAAAGAGGCTAGATTCAAGAAGGGGTAAAACACCCCTTCCTTGGTCTCAGGTGAACTGTATAAACATGGGGAGGTTAGGTGGTGACCCTGGAAAGAAACTAGAAAAAAAACTTAAATAAAAGGAAGTTGGGGGCTACAATGCGGATCCCTGAAAAACAGATTTGGAGTGGTAATGTAAACTGATGTCGATTGGTGTGAACACCTTAGACACCCAGATTGGGACAACCCAAAGAAAAGAGGTCAGAGCAAGGGAGTATATAAGAAGAAAGAGGTGAAAGAGCTAAATCAAGGAATGGCTTGGGACAAGGATAGACTGCAGGAGAAGGGGCAGAAGGAATAAGGAGAGGCTTCGCCCACCAAAACATACCTGCTTTCTAACACAGAAGAGAAAGCAAGTAGTGTTTGTGAGTGTTGACCTGAGCTATGAGGCTTAAGTTATAAGTGAGATACATACATGAATAATGGTGGTGGAGCTGATGGAGCTGTGTATCAGGGTTGTGCCTTCTGCACAACCAGCAACCTGAAACCATTAATTTGCTGTATGGTTCCCAACTTGTCTCTGCATATCTGAGACAATGGACTGGAATGAGAAAATATGCCGCCCTGTTATGAGGTGATTGACTGAAATAGTAACCACCTCCACAACGAAGCATTTGACTAATTGTCACAGGAGCTCTCCAGGTGGGAATTTTGGATGATCCTGGGTATTTTCCCCAGACTGCTCTTGCCTTTCCTAAATCCAACTGATGGGCACGACTTGTGTGCTTCAGTGTGCTGATGACTATCCTACGTTTAGAGTTTGCCCATCACTGAGACTCCCCCAGGCAGTTCCTGCTGCAGAATTGATGAAAGTCAAACTCAAACATGGATAAGTTGCCTATAGATGGTCAGGAGAAACTGTCCCTGCAGCTGCAGTAACGGTCACATAGGATGGAGATGTTTTGTATGTAGTTCAAGATAATCAATAGCAATGGTCATACATTTATGGGAGCAGCCATGTAGGGTATAAAAATTCATCAGAAGAGCCATTCAGTGTCTCATCCAATCCAGCTGAAGATGCCAGACTCCTTTTGTAATCCAGGCAGCAACTGAATCTACTCTTTAAGAGATTTGATCCCCCCCAGTTTTCATCTCGCTACGGAAAAATCCCAATAATAGTCTTTTTTTTTACAAACACTGTCTGTGAATGTCTGTGCAAGAGAATCACTATAATGATGGATATTCTAGAAATGACCATGAGAAAATGGATATTTTTGCATAAACCCCCAAATTTAATTATGTGCAATAAATGAGGACAAATGAGATATCATATAGCTTCTCATTTGGTAAGCTCTGTCCATCCTGTGAATTGACTGAGGAAAATATTAACAGCTGCATCATAGCACATATACACAAGAGACCAAATTAAAACTGCACAAGTTATGCTAACGCTGACAGTCTTAAGTCTTTGACACATCTTTAATGTTCTTTTAATGTATTTCTCTGTGTGTTAAAAAAGCGCCAGGGGGTGAAAGGCACATTGAAATGTTCCTGCTAAAAGGAGATTATGATGTACAAGACAACAATAAGATACAAGACAGACAAAGAAAGCAAAACGAGAACTTTACACTGCTTAGTTGCTAAATAACAAGAAGGTCCTCTCTATATAGTATGTCTTTCTCACCTACTACCAACAATCTTTGTTCCCATACAAAGTGTGACACTTGGTTAAATCAGTAAAACCCCTAAAATCAGTAAAATGCTTAGTATTACTTGCTTGTTTTTCTATGATGGCTCAGGTACTAATGTTTGATGTGCTAGTTTGCATGTGATATATTGTGCATCACAGCATATGTTCCCATAGCAGAGGGCTCCTGGGTGATGGAGAGGGAGACTCCTGGTTCATGTGTGCTTGCTGCTCTCTGAGTGGGGCAGAGAGGGGAAGATGCTCTCCTCTGTGGGTTCAGTGAGATATGGTAAGAGGCAGAGTACAGGGAAGGGAAAGCAGTGAATCAGATGCAGTGGGTAATATGGAAAAGAAGCAAACAAACAAGCCAGCAAGCTTGGAGGACAATGCACTGCAGAGCCTGGAGGTCCGCTGAGCAAAGAGAGCCAATGCACTCCCAGGCCCTAGCTGGGATGGGATGACTTTTGCAGGGCTCAAGTGGGACTGTGCGCAGCAAGTCACTGCCCAGTAAAGGACCTGTCCAGCAGGTCCTGTCCTCTGTGCAGTGAGCACAGAGGAATCTGTCTTCCACCCCTTTTTGGCATTTTGGGAGTGTTTGATGTAAGGAAGAGACTTAATTGGACCCTCTTCAAATCCCTGGCCAACTTGTCCTCCTGTCAGAGGCAATAATATATAAGTGAATGCTATTGAGGAAATATTGTGAAACCCAATCTGAATCATCAACTTCTGTACCAATTTTCACAATAAGATTTTAAAATTTTTTTTCATGGCTTTGGTATTTCACCCCTCTTCCTTTTTTGGGGGTGTTATTTAACCATACAGCTTCACTAGTGAAGCAAATTACTTGTTGGACTTGGAAGCCAGAGGCTTATTTGCCAGGAAGAAATAAATCTAAAAACTAGAGAGCAAAGATTATGTATATGACACACTGAGTGATGAAAGGAAGGACAAGGTAATTTTTTTTATGTACACAAATATAGCAAATTTAATACCTGTCTTGCAGTTCAGGTACAAACAAAAACAGACCCAAAAATGTAGGGTGTTAGGCACCAAGTTCTTCTCTCAGTCCAAATGCTCTCCAGGTTTTGGATGTACAGTTTTGGCCTAGGCAAAAGGTCACCTTTTTATTTTTGCACTTGAAATCATGGAAAGCATGAAGGAAACAAAGGAAACTCAAAAAAATGGGGCTCAGGAATAAAACACTTCATCAAATAAATAACGTGTCAGACCTCAGAGTCCACCGACTGTGGAGAATGTTAACAGCATTGGCTAGACTAACATTACTTCCATCAGCAGGCAGATTTCTTACAAATATGATCTTTCAGCTATTTCATTAACCTCACTCTCCCACACACAAAATTGAAGCTTAAAGGTCATGTTTAATGTGTTCAGTGTTTTCAGATCGTTCTAATTGCAAACCTGAAGCTTATTCTTATAGTAAGTCTATTTACTGAATTTCAGCCTCGAATCTTTTATGCTTTAAGTATATTTTTATTAGAATACTTCATTTCTGTTCTAAAGTATTTGCTTTTTCTTTTTTAATGGCATGACTTCCTGCTAACTTCTTGGTTTTCTTCAGTCAATAACAATTTTTTTTGATAGACAAAGGAAGTAATTTTAGAAGGAATCCGTCACAGCTAGTAACAGTGACTGTTTCTGTAAGTAATACAGAGATATTTTTAATACACATACATATGCACAATTGAAATATATTATTGTTGGTATTTTCTTGTTTACATAATCTAACCATTGTCTTCTTCTGCCCTTTCAAATCCTCTCAGTGCTTTCCAAATGGATGCCTACCTGATTTTTAGTATTCTGACACCAGAGGCTATAAAGATATTTTAGTGCCAAATTCCCATTCAAATGAATGAAAGTCATTTCCCCAAACAATAGAAGATATCAAATAAGTATCTGAGAATACAATTCATGGAATTCCTGTTTGTCAGTTCTGTGTCGACTTTATTCCAAAAAACAGTCCACATTATTTGTGCAGATTACTTCTATAACTCTGTGCCTCAGTTTTCTCTGTTGAGAACAGTAAATCTTCATTGCCTATCTTTTACTTGTCTTTTTAGGCTGCCTTAATCACAGGTTTCAGCCTCTTGTTGCTTGTCTGCACAAGTAAAAGACCAAGATGCTAGTGAGTGCAGTAAGTAGGGCTCACTTTCAGCTTTGACTTGATTACCTATTTGTTTAAATCAAGGTGCTTTTATTTTTTTTATAATGGATGGACATCATCTTTTTCCAGGGTGTGTGCATCAGCATATGTTTGTTTACTCACACTCCTTATAGTAGGAATGCAGAATAACTGTTAATAAAACCCCAGATTTCAAGTAGATGAACTGCAATTAACTCGGCTTATTGCTTTGTAAGAACTTTTGGGAAGCTGACTGAAGGGGAGAAAGTAGTTAAAACAACCTGGCAGCCCTCTAAAGTCATACTGACAAGGGCACAAATTCTTTCTGATTATGGAGGAAATATAGGAAATGCAATAAGAGAATAATTAGGCAGAAGTCAATGATTTAAAAACAATACCTAGGAAGCGGAAACTGAATTGGACATTAAGGATGAGCACAAAAGCATATAAAGGCAAACTCATAAAAGTCAGCTAATAGAATGATTCACATAGAAGGGACACCAACTGCAACAAGAAATGGTGTAGAAGGGTATTGACATCAAGAGGAAAACCAAATCAGAAAAAATTCTTTACTACTTATTAAAGGAAGATAGCTATAAACAGGTGATGTTAAGAAGGCTGAACTGCTTAATGCCTTTTTAGTATGCAGTCAAGTGATTATCATACTGATCCATTGACAAAGGGAAAGATCTCAACATTTGAGTGTGGGAGAGATATTGACCCAGTAGAGGGCCTTGAAGATGGTTAGAGAATTGGAGTAAAGGACAGCTGGGTGGGAACTGGGTGTGTTTAAACTGGAGAAGAAAAGGATAAGAGGGGATCTAACTACAGTCCTATAGGGAAGGTGGAGCCAGATTCTCCTCAGGGGGCACAGTGAGAGGATAGGCTCTGAGGGCTATAAGATTAAGTACAAAAAATTGTAATTGCACATAAGGAAAAAATAATTCACCATAAGAGGTTGCCCAGAGTGATTGAGTAATCTCTGTCTTTGGGGATTTTAAACAAACGTAAGGGCAAGGCCATGAGCAGTCTGATCTAACTCTGAGTCCTGCTCTGAGAGATCTCTGGTGGCCCCATCCATCCTATTTTTTTCTATAGTTCTGTGATTTTATGTCCTTCAGTCAGATGTTTTCAGACAAGCTGAATCTGATGAGCTCTTTTCTTGGAATCTTTAATGCCCTAAAACCTGTTGAACTTTTAAAGATATTGGTGGTACACCTAACTATGGACCTAGGTACAGTTGATCCTGGGAGCTTTAGGGATGAAGTGTATGATTTCTTAAACCCCTCAATGATTCCTTATAATGTGCTGATTACTGAATGTTTCAGAAATTTTATGGTTTAACCCCAGTTAGCAACTGAGCACCAGACAGCTGCTTGCTCACCTCCCCGCCCCCTGGTGGGATGGGAGAGAGAATCGAAAAAAAGTAAAACCTGTGCATTGAGAAAAAGGCAGTTTAATAGGATAGCAGAGGAAGAGAAAAATAATAATAATACTGGTGATAAAAGAATATACAAAAGAAGTGATGCACAATGCAATTGCTCACCACCCGCCGACCGATGCCCAGCCAGTCCCCGAGCAGCAATCATTGCCCCCCCGCCAACTCCCCCCAGTTTATATACTGAGCATGACGTCATATGGTATGGAATATCCCTTTGGTCAGTTTGGGTCAGCTGTCCTGGCTGTGCCCCCTCCCAGCTTCTTGTGCACCTGGCAGAGAATGGGAAGCTGAAAAGTCCTTGACTAGTGTAAGTACTGCTTAGCAACAACTAAACCATCAGTGCGTTATCAGCATTATTCTCATACTAAATCCAAAACAGAGCACTATGCCAGCTACTAGGAAGAAAATTAGCTCTAGCGAAGCTGAAACCAGGACAAGAAAAAATAGCAAAGTCTTTCTCAAAATGGTTTCAGAGAAGATAGATATACTACTTGACTTCCTGGGAAATTAGATTCCATCCTACCTGATGCACTCTGATATTGGACGTGGCCTTTTTTTCACAGGTGTTTTCTACCTTGTTCCTTGTTTCTGTTTGCCTGCCTTCACACTGCTGTGGTGAGAGAGGAAAAGTGCTGAGTGTCCATAGCTGATATAGCAGTTGCAGAAGCTAAGCTTTGAGCAATAAAATAGTGCTAAATATTCTGAAAAATAGAGCCTGGAAGTCTTATTATTGCACCTTATTGCAATGTTAACCTTAATTGCTTGCACTTCTTAGTATTTGAATATATTTTAGCTGTGATTATGTTGTTACTTTATCAACCTTTAAAACATCTCTTCTGAAGTCACAATATTTATTTCTTGTTATTACTGGGGCATAGAGCGTATCATCATGTGTAGCTTCAAAAGCGCCATCTGTTGAGGTGCTCCATGACCTTTCCTGCTAGAGTGGCCATGAACAGACTCCAACAGCAGGACTTGGGGGAACACCAAGGTGCTATCAGGATGTGAAGTCAGCCTTGTTCCTTCTGCCATGTTAGAGTACTTTGGGGAAGAAAAAAACCCAAGCCCCTATTTCTATTTCCAGCAAGTTTGCACTTTCTCAGCAAGCACTGGGACACTTTGTATGTTTGACTATGTCTGATAGTGTAATTTTTGCTTCTCTCCTACAGGGACCCAAGATGTGATGAACTGGTACAGATTTTTGACTCTTCCAAGGAGCTTCAGGTGAAAATCAAAGTCAGGTCCTCAGTTAGTTATGTAAATAGTAATGCTGTAGTTTGTGTCTTTGATGAACCTATAGGTAACCACTGACGGAACGAATCCAAGTGAATGTAACTTAGGAAATACACAAAGCCAGTCCAGCCACTTCTCAGACAGAAATAGTACTGCCTCAGCATTCTGCTACCCAGAAAGGACTCATTTTAATATAAGATTGTCACACAAGTCATACGAGCAATTTTGTTTTAATCTGTGATTTGCTTCAATGCTGAGGAGTCTGATTCATCTTCTGTTCAAGTCAACAGAAAGATTTGCAATGACTTCAAAAGGAATTAGAATAAGTACCAGCTTGAGCTAGCCAGAGGCTGGCTTCTCCATTCAAATTGTAGCCATATAATTTTAAAACAAGTTAATGTCACCATAGTTTTTCCCTGCAAGTGACTATGTGAGCAAAGCTGGGAACTATGGGTAAAATATGGAAGTGTGTAAACTTTATTGTGTCCATGAACTTCCATATCTTTGTATATGACCCTTTCAAGTTCCCTTCAAACTGAAATACATTACTGTGATTATTTTAAGTGATTTTTTAAAAGTTGTGGGGTTTTTGGTTGGTTTTGATATTGGTTTTGTTTTTTTTTTTTCCCCCAAGTGGTGTGCTGATTATTAGCACAACAGTGTGATAATCACAGAAGTGGTTTTAGGAATTACACACTCCAATCTTGCCCATTTCTAGCAGCTTTGGAGGTATTGTACCAAAGCTCTGCAAAGTCAACAGGTTTGTGCTACCCAGGATACCCTGAGCTCCAAGGAGCACCTACTCTTTGGCCAGGTCTGCAACTGTAATTACACCACTTGTGGTAGCAGTGAATTGTATCTCACTGGAAGCCCTTGGGCAGTCTCTACACTCTTAAGGATGTATGCACTTTTTGTCATATAATTCTTTTGGATGCTTCCTTTGCATCAAGAAATTCTTCAGGACGTCTTAGTGAGGTACCAAGTATTTTCAAGTACATGTGTAATACAGTCATGTTTCTGGCAAAGTCCTGCCAACTTCTCATGAAGAAGTATTCTTGTGGGGACCATCTGCTCTCAGATGCTTCCCTGTCCAAGGGGTCTAAAAATGAAGGTGCCAGGAGAGGTAATCTTGTACCTTTTCCTCTCATGGAAAGCTGTGATGAATGTAAACACAGGCTTAGTAAAAATACACAGAAATTGGGATAATAATAGCAGCAGAAATCCATTTCTTTCTGGGGGTTTCTTCTATTCAGAGCTGCCTTTGGTGAATCTAAACAGTTTTATGCTAGGACACCGACTGATTATGAGCGCCCTCCTCTCATGGTGGCTGCTGCTCAGGCCTGGAAGAAAACTGCAGGTCATTAGTTCTAAGTGCTGGTACACATGAAATAATGTAAATAGGAGGTCCAAATGAAGCAATTTAATTTGAATAAAGTCCACAGCTGTATCTCTTTTGATTTCAATTTCACTGACTTCCTGCTTCTTTCTTTCCTGCCGTTGTTATCCACTACTTTGCATTTGTATATAAACCAGTCCGGACACCACATTTGTATGGATTGCATAGCATTTCACAGCAATTATGTTCCTTTTCTTCAGAGATAGAGTAGACCACTTTCACTAAAAACCTCTCCAGCATGAAAAAAGGGGACACTTTTACAAAATGAACCAGCATATTCTAAACAGCTGGCTGTAGTAGCCACAGGGTAGGTACAGCATAGGTAGGCTGTGACCTACTCCAAATCTGCTGCCAGGTTGCTATTTAACTAGGCATTAGTGCAAGGCAAATCTGTGTCTGAGCCACCATGCAGCTGCCCTGAGCTGGCTTCAAGTGAAACTTGATATAATCAATCTCTCTGAAAACATGGCTCTGTGTAGGGAAAACCACGCTTGGACAAATAAGATGAAGTGTTATAAAAATTGCCCTAAGAACTAAAGATCTGCATTGCACCCTTATATGCCAGAAGTGTGAGGAGGAGTAGTGCAGAAAAAGGAAAGTCTGGTTTTAGGTTTTACAAACCCGGAAGATTTGGCCTTCACCACCTAGTCCAGACCCTGAGAAATGAAGGATGGCAACATTAATCCTATTGATTAGTTTCTTAGGGTCTATATTAAAACTGGTAAAGTTTTTTTTTGTCTGCCCTTGGTCCAGTTGGAAGGCTGGTTTAGAACCTCAGTACTTGGGTGTTCAGAAACTTTCTAATTCCTGCCCAAAGGTATTAATACTCAATGCATTTTTATTTGTTCTTAAGAGACCTTCACCTTCCTGCTCTTCTCCCTTTACTCCCCTAGATGAGATGCAGACATCAATCAGGTTATCTCTCAGCCTTTATACTGCTAGATTTGAGTAGAAGCCAAAGCTTTTTTTGTGTGCTTTTGTATGGCAAACTCTGCTTATCCTTTTCTGAACCACTTTCACTTTGAATTCACATTCTTTGAACATCTGGGTTCAAATCTTCCAAGAGATTTTGGATCAGGTCTCCCTTCTCCCACTTGAATAGCATCATTATTTTTTTATTATTTTTTTTTTATTGTTACCAGAATTCTCTAGTGATTCAACAGGGAGTTATTGACTTTTTCATGGCACTTAACATTGAGGACAGCTAGGCATCTAATGATCAAATCAAAGCACTTTCTATCTTTATCTATAGTTTACTATTTTGTGGACTAAACAGTTGTTACCTGCACTGTGGAACTACTGTGCCTGATGCTGATCTTGTTAAGTGTTAGGTAATGAGTAGTTCAAATTTTGGGATGAGTTCCAGCTAGCTGTGCTGAAGATATCCCTGCACATACCTTAACTCCTTGACACAAGAGAAAAAAGACCAGCTTTAAGCCATAAGAAATTTTGCTTGGCATTTTGACTCTAAATCACAACATACTTTTATAAAGCATTAGCTTAATCTTTATAACGTAGTCATTTGAACAATTATGCATCCCAAGGGCAAGGTACTGCTGGTAGAATTTACTTCTTTGTGCTTGAAAGGACAGGTTCTCTGAGGCTGAAGACAGTGAAAATGTTATTGTTCAGAATGTAATGAGATTAAGACCACAGGTCTAAGCTTCATTGTCCCACTTCTTCAGTCATTCACATTAGTGACAGACCAGAGCAAAACATGAATCAGCAACAGCGGTAGTGTGCTTTTCCTTCTGCTTTGCATTCCAGTTACAGGTGCGTTACAAGGTAGAAAGCTGGATGTTCTCACCACATACATTTGCATGTGTGCATTTGTGTGCATACCCATATGCATATTAATTTAAAGTTTACATGAGACTGGTGGAGTTCTGTGCAGAGGATGAGGTAGGAGTCTTCCCCATTTTATCTCACCTGCAGATGAAGTAGGCTGTTCCCAAGGCTTGTCTCGTGAACCTTGTCACCTCTACTAGGTGATGTTTGCCCTGGTTGCTTCTTGCTAAATCCAGCTTTTATGACCCTGTATTGTATTTTGTTTTCTCCCAATTCTAGAAGGTTGCTCAGCTAAAGTGTTTTACTTATTTTATTCATAGCCTTCACTTAAATAAGTAACCTTCTGTTTCTCTTTGTGCAGAGGTAATGATCGATCATTTTCCTTTTCAAAATAGAGCTTGTTGCCTGGTGTTTCTTATCAAATCCACTGAAAACCTTTTCTAGCACAAAGAGTCTCCGATTGCAAAACACCCTGCCTGACATCATTAATAAGAGCGACCAAGCTGAAGATTTATGTTTTTGTAGGAAGCTTGCCAAATGCAGAAATTTAGAGAAGGAAAATTGAGGTTAGAGAAAAGCTGTGTAAAGTCCTCCAGAAAGCTGAAAATTGGTAGGTCAGACTATTGAGTTTTGTTATAACTCTTTTGCCCACTAAGGTGTTTTGTGGGGTCCTTCAGTCCACCTCTTTCATATGACCTCCTTCACAGTCAGACAGAGAAAAGGACATGAATTCCCTTTTGCTGGAGCTCTTTCAGGGTCAAACCATAGACCTCTGTTTCCTCTCACGCATAAAGAAAATAGCTTCCACCTCAACATTGCTCTGGCAGGATAGCAAGACACCAGTCACCAACTCCTTCTCTCCCAGCAACAGCTGGATGGGGACAGCCTTCAGCGTGTTGGAGCTGGACATCTTGTGCAGGAGTAAGCAACTCTCAGGAACTACAACTGAAATGAAGGAGAAAATGTCCCCCACATATTTAGCATTTGCCAGAGTGAATCCTTAGAGAGGTCATAGTGAGAAAATGAAATTACCCACCTGGCACAGCAGTAGTCATAATGAAATATGTTTTAGCAGGCAGTGGAGAAATAAAATGAGGCGGGAAAGAAACTCAGAACTGGTGATATCACACTTCAAAGGAAACCCTGCCTAATGGTAAAAATATGTTAAAAATGGTATAGAATTTAATGACTTCCAAAAATACTGGAGAGTGATTAACTGACTGGGTGTTGAGCCACTGGCTTGGATGAGCACATTAATTACTGAAGCGGCATGTCTGTCACATACTTCTTTCAGTGCTTTGCACTTCCTTTTTATATCTAGAGATGCAGGACTGCTAGACAACCATTGATAAAATGCCATCTGGGGCAGGGAAACAAAACTGAACAACTCATCACCACCCAGTTCACCCTGCAAGGAAAGCTTTTGCCTCAGGGTTTGCAGAAGGCCTGAGTTTTCTCCTGTTGGTGCAGAGGACAGCAGAGCACTCCTGTCCCTTTCTGGCTTGGCTTTGCTGTCTCTTTCCTGCCTCCCCTCTAGTCGGGTATCGGCCTGGCCCTGCTCACACAGCAGCAAGGGCCAGAGAAGGAGCTGGAGAATGACGGCTGCTTCTGGACAGAGAAATTCCCTTATTGCTTGTGTGAAATTACTGAGTGATGCTGAAGAGAGGAGGAGGTTAAATAATCTGTACTTACAGGTGAACACTACGAGCCCAGGAGACATATGGGTAGACAGTCGCTTGTGCAGGGAATAAATACTTACATGGAAAAGATCTATGGAGAAGGAATCTAAAACCCCAGGTCTCATCCCCAGAGCTTCTCAGATTTGACAATACAGTATTATTTAATGACACTTCTCATTTTTGGAAGAAAACAAATGTTTCGTACTATACACATGTTCTAGCAAGGGATTACATGTTAGGATATTTGAGTCTTCCTAAATGTGCACATAACTTACACAATTTCAGAAGTCTTAACAAACTTAGTCTCTTTATTCCTCTTTTGTGCTGCCTGGAAAGTGAATATAACAACTCTTCCCTTAGACAATCTATCACAGTCCCCGTTTAGGCGAATACACTTCTGGAGGCAGAGGGATATTCTACTTAATTAAGGACTGTCAGCTTCTGGCCATAAGATGCTAGTATAAGCAATCTATGTGTATTAAAAAATGTTCTGGATGAGCCAAACAAAAGTATTTAGCTTTGTTATCCTAAATACTATGATTTCCCAGATGGAGTTTTCCTAATAGAGCTTGTGATTTCCATTCTTACCATCCAGGTCCCCGCTTCCCAGCTGGGATGACTTGAATGCAGTTCAGGGAAAATATGAAATAGTTTGAAAGATGGACAAAGGTAAATTAAGTATTTTTCATCCCAATATGGCAGTAACCAAACAGAGTCGGTTGTACTCTGTGCTTTATATAAGCCATATTTTGCATGTTGGATCTGTCAAAGTGATATCTACGCAGCAGAACGTTAGACTAGAGACAAATGGTCAGAAAAAGCACAGAGGGTCTGCCTCTCTGGCAGGCACAGGTTAAAAAACTCCAGTTAACACTTTATTATTTCAAAAAGAATGTACATGCCAGTTTGCTAGATTTGGGGATGACTATCCATTATTCGTAGTCCTCTGATGGAAAGACAGTAACTGGAGATGAGGCCAAGAGAGATGCCTCAGATCCAGATCTGGGTTCAGATTCCAGCCTGCTCCCAACCCCACTGCAGCTACATGCTGGAAGCATGGCTTGGACCTCATCGAATTGTGAGAAACTCCAGCCTTTCAGCAATAATTAGTTGTGTGATGTTTGCAAAAGAAAGAAAGAAACAAACAAATCTGTTCTCATGCAAATGTTGCCAGTAACAGAAACTAGTAGAAGAGAAAACTGAGACCTATCACATGTGTTGTACAATTCGTTCCTAGTCAAATGGTTTTCAGTTTGCTTGAAGTGTTTGCAGCTATTAAGTGCAAAATTTTACAGGAGTGGAACGTGAGCTTGATGTAGCAGGAGTAATTTGAAAGCCTGGGAAAAGAAGTAATAAAAGTCTTTCAGTGGTTCTGTAGGAGGCATTGCATGGGGGCATAACTTCTGATTAAATAAGAATGGTTTTTATTTGTTTTCTTGTTTACTGAAGGTTCAATAATATTCAAAGCTGGATCCAGCTGCAGGACTGTTTGGATTCTGTGTCATGTAACTGTGACTACTAGGATGCTTTACGTCTCTCTTTCTTGCTCTACCCCACATAATCTGCACTTGAACATTTTTTAGGTCACCCAACTAAATGGTTATGAAAGCTATAAAGGAGGTGAACAGGCTTTTTATTCCTTACTCGAAATGCTTACCATTCCCAGTGGAAGTCAAATGAAACAGTATTGCATACAGATTGGTGAGAATCCAGCTGTGTCTAGGGAACTGAGTGGAAATATCCTTGCTAAAATTTCAGCTACAGACATGCTCACTTTTGCTAACATTTGGTCTCTGCAAACAAAAATTTAGAATCATAGAATGCTTTGGGTTGGAAGGGACCTTTAGAGGTCATCTAGCCCAACCCCCCCGCAGTGACCAGGGACATCTTTAACTAGATCAGGTTGCTGAGAGCCCCGTCCAACCTGACCTTGAATGTTTCTAGGGATGGGGCCTCCACTACCTCTCTGGGCAACCTGTTCCAGTGCTTCACCACCCTCATTGTAAAAAATTCCTTCCTTATATCTAGCCTAAATCTACCTTCCTTTAGTTTAAAACCATTACCCCTTGTCCTGTCACAACAGGCCTTGCTAAAAAGACTGTCCCCATCTTTCCTATAGGCCCCCTTTAAGTACTGAAAGGCCGCAATAAGGTCTCCCCGCAGCCTTCTCTTCTCCAGGCTGAACAGCCCCAACTCTCTCAGCCTGTCCTCGTAGGAGAGGTGCTCCAGCCCTCGGATCATTTTTGTGGCCCTCTTCTGGACTCGCTCCAACAGCTCCATGTCCTTCTTGTGCTGAGGGCTCCAGAGCTGGACGCAGTACTCCAGGTGGGGTCTNATACTTGGCCTTGTTGAACTTCATGATGTTCACACAGGCCCACCTCTCCAGCTTGTCTAGGTCTCTTTGGATGGCATCCTGACCCTCAGGCATGTCAACTGCCCCACTCAGCTTGGTGTCATCTGCAAACTTGCTGAGGGTGCACTCGATCTCGCTGTCCATGTCATTGATGAAAATATTAAACAGCACTGGTCCCAGTACGGACCCCTGAGGGACACCACTTGTTACCATTTGGACATCAAGCAGTCCACCCACCATAATTTCTTTATAAAAATGTTGATCCACAAGAAACAGGGTTGCCACTGTTTCAGATATGTTTCCTGGACTAGGTAAAAATAAGTCTGTTTCCATAAATAAAAATGACACACTGATTTCCTATGATTCATGGGTCAACTAACTCAGTCATGTGGATTTTGATAACTATCTGGTATTCATAGAAAAGTCTGCAAGTTTCTGCAGCTTCTAAATCAGCTACATATGTGACATCACCAAGTAAGCAGATACCATTGATTTAATTAGAAAGTTCCAAAGTCACTGCAGCTTTATCTAAAGATCAAATGAATGGGCAATGAAGTCATATCCCCTATAAAAATATGACAAGGAGGACAATGTCAAAACCACAAAAACCTTCACCAGTTCCATTTAATCTAGTTTCTAGCACTGCATATGTTGCAAATGCAGATTTGTGAATCCTGTTGATTGTGTTAATTTGTCTTGAATGAGTGACTTTACACAGTTTGATTTAGTAGCAGTTTAGAATTTACTAGTGGCAAATCGCAGAATTTGATTGTGATATTTTAATAGCACTCGATCAGTCGATTAACAAAGTGATTAGACAAAATTAATCAAAACAGCAACTTAAAGATTTGAACATGGGAAGGTTCACTCTATTACTACATGGAAGAAGTGCACAAAGGAAAATTAAGTTACACTCGAGTTAGAAGGACTTACAGAGAGATCGTGGGTGTAGGGGGATAAGGGGGACCTTCCTGTTGAGTCACAAGGTTCAGAATGGACCCCTTTGCTTTCTAAATTCCTTCTCAGAGAGGAGTCTAGGTGTGGCTGGATCCAATCTATCTATCTAGCAACAGTATAAGAATCGCTTTGTAATTAAATCATACATCTACAGACTACTTAAATTGATTTATGCATGCATACACACTGACATGAATATATGTTTATATAAAAGGTATACCTGTTAAAAATGCCCCTTGAGTTCAGTGAAATAATCACATCAAATGCCTTGGCATTTCTCAACGGGCAAGGGTTGCACTTTGAGGAGTGAAGGGTTTCTGCCCAGGTTCCACTGTTGGTCTTTGGCAATGGACATTTGATTGCAGCAAACTTTGAGAGTTTGCTAGCTCTGAGAGGCATCCCGCTCAGAGAGAGATGCTGGCGCTGTCTGCTGCAGTCCATGAGAGCTCAAAGGGCCTTACTTAGGATTGCTGTTTATAGGTTTGTGAGATGATTGACTTTAGTCAGCAGTAAATTTCCATCTGAGCTGCAATTCGGGTCGGTAACCACTGGAATTCTAGTATTGATGGTAAAAAATATGTTTCAAGGCTGTCAGGAGATAAGTGATTGTTGTTCGCTCCCCATCTCAGCCATGCAGGAGACTCCAACAAAGACAGTACCACTCTCTGCCTCAACCATGTAGGAGTTTTTGGTACAATTAAGGGGCGCTTAACTGACCAACTCACTACACAAAGGCTGCGGCAGGAACTCCTGAGGTCCTAAAATGGTCGGAGAGAAAAGGTGGGGGGGAAGATGCACCACCACAGCATGTCACAGAGAAAGCCATAGGTAACCGGCATTATGTGAGAGAGGAGTCCTTTAAAACCACATTTGTCCTCTTCTTGAATTCTAATAATTATAACTGGGCTGATACAACATTTTAAACATTATGTAACTGGATATTTTTCTTGTTTGTAAAAATGACAGCGTGACCTGACTATGACCTATAAGCTAGATAGGTTCATTAAATGTATCTCATTTCCTGCTTGAAATCTCAATCTTTCAGTCAGAGAACAGAATAAATATGAATAAAATAATCATTCCTTCAATATAAATAATGGATTGCAAATATGTGGAAGAAATAGAGGGATTGCTTGAAAACTCTTCACCCAGACTGTTTATCAAACAGTTGTAGATTATATTGTAGAGAAATTGGGAAAAATCTGTAAATAATATATTAAACAAAAAGTAGCTAAATATAATTTCTGTGGAACAACTCCAGCATCTCTTCATAAAATGTTAATGTGGCTACAGTTCTGTTGATCAGATACAAGATCTGGAGAGGTCAAACCACAAGGCTCATCTCTTTGATATTTGCCTTTTATCATAGCTAACTTTTTCAGATTCATGTCTTCTCTGAAAATAAAAAGAATAATCTGTTTAGTAAAGTTGGTAACTGTGTGTGAAAGCTTCCGTTACCAACCAAATATAACACAACAATACAACGTGCCTAAGCATTAAAGTGCCAGAAACATTATATCACAGTGATGATGCACTTACAATACAGTAGATTATTTAAAGCCATGTTATCCACATTACTGAAATATGAAGTGGTCTACAAAGCACTTCAAAAACATTTTAAAGACACCAATTTTTGGAAAAAGAACTATTACATTGTTGTTAATCTGCTTGAAAGTCTGAATGGAAGAAATGTCCTCTTGCAGTGTGACGTTGTACTATGAGTTAGGTGATGTGAATATTCCTTGGAAAATAAGAAGTTCAAGCATGATCTCAGACCAGTTATGATTCTGTTGTGAGACTGCTACACACCTATCTGCTTAAGCAGGATTCTCCATATCATGTTGGAATAAAAGTCTAATTATCTACTGCAATGTAAATGAAGCATGAACTTTTTGAAAAGATTGATAATTACACTACACAGGCTATATTTTGCAAGTAACACTTTTCCATTTATTTTAGTCATCTATCATATGTTCAGTAAATTCATCTGCCAGCGGAGGAGAGATATTGCAGGTGCAGTGCATAACCATCTTTACGGGCCGATCAAATAATAAGGGCTGGGGGTTTGTAGGGTTTATCTTCTTGTCCATATCTGTCCTGTCCTGACTGAAACTTTCTCATTACAGGTACAGGATATCACTCTCTCAGTCACTGTTAGTAGTAAACGAGTTACATTTACACATCTTTCGGGATGATTTTGATGAAATTTTTGTTGGAATTCACTGTCCATTTTCTTCACAGTGCCAATATTGCCATGAGCACTCAGTTTAGATGGATATTAAAGAAGAGTTTTTCTTTCCATCTGCACCTGTGTTTGACCCTGTCCTGGGACATCCAGACCCAGTGACCTTTCAACAAGTATCTGAGGAAGAATTTTGCTCTTAAATTAGCTCTAAAATACTTCAGTGTTTTTTTTTAACTAATCCTCAAAAGTATGTTTGCATCATAAATGAGCTGAGTCAAAGCACTGGGCTGTGCTCTGCCACATCTGTTATGATGTGCCACTACACACTGATGTGCCCTGAGAAGATTGGTGACAAACCTTTGCAGGTATTTACACTGTGATTGTGCAGTCCCTGGTTTATTTTGTTACTGCTCTGCAGCACAGTCACTTGCTGTTTTCCACACACATTGCTGCTGTTGTTGCAACAAACCATTTGCATCAGTCTGGTGGCGGAGGAAAAGGAGGTGCTGAAAACATTGTCACTCTTATCAAGCTGGGGGTATGTCCAGGAGGCGACTGCAAGGGGATGTGTTATATTGCATTCCCTTGCTTTTTCTCAGTGGTTCCTGGGAACTCCCCAATTGGTGTTGCCAGCCTTTTTAGCAATTAGTAACATGTTTGTTCCTATTATATCCTGCATAGCTGTAGGCAGGCTAATTTTCAGCTGCCTGCTAACAATATCCCAGGTCTCTCAGGCTGGAGCAGGTTTCTCAGACTCCAGGCTGCACGCTGGAGCTTGGCAATAGCCAAACTATCCCACTGCAATCTGCTCAGGCTCACTAGCTCCAGCAGGCACCTTGCTGTCAATCTGAAACAAAATATAGCCTTTGAACTGCCACTTGGAATATCCCAATACACATTTTAGTTCTTCCAAATGCAATGTCATTCAACTAGGAGCAAAACATAGTGCTTTTGGTAATGGGAGGAGGGGTTTCATCCTAGAAAGCGGCAAGTCAAGAGAATTTAGGCACTATGGTAGGAAAATAGCTGACTCTGAAGTGACACTTAGAAGGCTAAAATAATTCTTAAGGAGTATCAAGAAAAATAGAGAAGCATTGCCATGTCTGAACATAACATTAGAGATACCATTGTCAGAATGCTGTGTTGGAGACTTTGTTTTCATTCTTTAAAAAGCTGCTGAAAAATTGATGAAAGGAAAAGAAAAGAACTACAAGAGTTTTGAATGTTGTAAAACACCTTGTTATGACAAGTTGTTTCTTGTTTATCCAAGAAAAGTTAAGAGATGATAAAAAATATCTAAGCAGGGAAGAGATTGTTAACTGCTGACAGTAAGGAGAGACAATGCATTCAAAAGGTCACATGTTAAATTTCTTTATATTCAAAATAGACAGAAACCTAAATATTGAGAAAAAGAACCAAAAACTGTGGTGAAATCTAAATTTTTTGAAATTAAGGATCAACATTCATGTCTAATAAGGATGCTTAGTTCAAGGCACACAGTTTAAGAATGAGTTGATAGAATTATGAAGCTAGTGCTAAATAAATATTCATAATTACTGTATAAAAGGTGTGTGGTTCAATAGCAAGAAAGCCCCAGAGAGCTGCAGAAAATCCGAAGATGACATACACCAGACACTTCTCTCACAACGCCCATCCTATTCCACTGATCTCCATGAGGCTGTACCTTTAGTTTTCCTTCAGCTAAAACAGCCAGAGTATCCAATTAACTTTGCCCTCTTCTCTTCCAAGAGCATGAATGACCATCAATTTCTTTCTGACAGCAACACAGATTCACCATTTTATTAAGTTTTTTCCATGGAAATAAAATGCTAGTTAGACTATACACTGCAATATCCCACAGGTTGATGGAGATAGGGATGATCTATCAAGATACATAAACACTGACGTGCAGTGCAACAGTCTAAAGACAAAATCAAGGCTGTAGTCAGAAACAAATTAGATGTTTGTTTCTAATTTTCTAAAAAAAAATTCAATTAGATGAAAAAACCNTTTCTGACAGCAACACAGATTCACCATTTTATTAAGTTTTTTCCATGGAAATAAAATGCTAGTTAGACTATACACTGCAATATCCCACAGGTTGATGGAGATAGGGATGATCTATCAAGATACAT
The DNA here is from genome assembly GCA_013401315.1 of Balaeniceps rex. NCBI lineage: Eukaryota > Metazoa > Chordata > Aves > Pelecaniformes > Balaenicipitidae > Balaeniceps > Balaeniceps rex. Next base: position 38,099 of record VYZW01011467.1, read on the forward strand.
AAACACTGACGTGCAGTGCAACAGTCTAAAGACAAAATCAAGGCTGTAGTCAGAAACAAATTAGATGTTTGTTTCTAATTTTCTAAAAAAAAATTCAATTAGATGAAAAAACC
>VYZW01011467.1:42510-79669 GCA_013401315.1 Balaeniceps rex
ACACCACTGTCAGGTGCACTGTTAAGAATCAACTGGTAAGACTCCTAATGTAGATTTTAGAATAATCTTACATAGCATTCTTTTAAAGAAACATTTTTTTTTTTCCCTAAAATGTCCAAGATACTAGGAGAAGGGTGAATCATTTGAGCAGAGCCTATCTGCAGTTGAGAGTGGGAATTGAAGAAATGTAAACCACTACTTTTACCAAAAAGGGTGAGGAAGTGTACCAGTGTTATCAGGTGTCAGATAAGATCCCATCTGATGCTTTAAGACTCCTGTAAGTGTTCTTCATCTAAACAGACATTTAACTCCTGGTTCAAGGAGAAATCTCAAGCTTCACAAGTTTCAGAATATCAATGTAAAAAATTAACTTGCTTATATTTTAGATATTCTTTTCAGCAGAACAGGTAGACTGCATATAAAAAACAGGGCCAGGACCTTCACTGCACTGTGGATCCAATAAACTAATTTGGCAGTGAAAATAGGTTGAGAAACAGCTATTTCTTACCAGGTGGGAGGTCGTCTTTTCTGAACAAGTCCCTAGAAGTGTGGAGGAGGCATACCAAACTCCCCCATTTTCATACTGTATTGTCCAGGTAAAAAAAGATTTACAGGGTACTGTCCCACTTGTTGCACCAGCTTGTAGCGATGGATACCAGCCAACATAATTTAGATAATTTCATTCTGAACACTGACTAAAATGTGTAAGCTTTGCAAATGGTATCTGATAGCTGCTGCTTCTACTTAGAAAAACTCACGTTTCACTTCAGCCTACATTCTAGAGGATGTTTACATCCAGATTTATAAAGGTATTTAGAAAAATCTATGGGAATGAAAAACTTTTAGAAATGCACAGCTGCCCAACGTCTGTTGAAGGACATCACCAAAAGAGCTACCAAAGAGCTCAGACAATATCACAGCTAATGCTCTTTCACTGTTAGATATTACCATGATAGATATTAACCCCAGCCGGCAGCTAAGCACCACATAGCTGTTCACTCACTCCCCCCTGGTGGGATGGGGGAGAGAATCGGAAGAGTAAAAGTGAGAAAACTCATGGGTTGAGATAAAGACAGTTTAATAAGTAAAGCAAAAGCCACGCACGCAAGCAAAACTAAACAGGGAATTCATTCACTACTTCCCATTGTCAGGCAGGTGTTCAGCCATCTCACACAACCCTNCTCCCAGCTGCGTCCTCTCCCAGCTTCTTGCGTACCCCCAGCCTACTCACTGGTGGGGTAGTGTGAGAAGCANCCATACAAGATACTATGAAAAAAATTAACTCTATCCCAGCCAAAACCAGCACAGATACCTTATTGATTGTTTTCTACTTTGTGTTGAGTGAATTTTCCTTATTTATAAAAGAAAAATACTGCTGCTTCTGTCTGGATTCACTATTTTTAAAGACATGTCTTCTATGTGTTGCTCAATATACAGGTAGTTTACACATATTGCACGTTTCCATTTGAGGTAGTCAGATCCTTTTCTGAGATCTGGCCCAAAAGCACAGGTCATCTGACCCATCTTAGATATGATTAAGCATGAAGCATAACCATGTTAGTTTCTGTATGCAGTCAACAACAACAACAGAAGTTTCTCTAGACAGCAATTTAATCTCAGAAGCTGCAATTGACCCTCTAGAAGACCCATTCTCGCCATTGACTAGATAGGGAGTCTGGAGTGACTAGATTTCGTATAGGTACTTAAAGATCTCGAATTTAGTTTCTTTATGCATCTCTAGGGACATAGGCACCTGCTTTAAGTGCTTTGTTGTGGGAAAACACAGAAGAATATGCTCAATTGATTTTCTGCACTGTGCCCCAGGTGCAAGCAAGCATCTGAATCTTAGTCTCTTGTCAGCTTGAAATGCTAAGCTTTGGGACAGAAAATTTAAGGTGTGTGACCTATAATGCAGCATAGTTCACAAGACTTGTACTGAAAAAACAGATAAGACTATAGTGCTACAAAGCAAAGATACAGTTTTCCTTGAAAAACCTTTTTTGGTGCCATAGATACAATTATAGATTAATTAATTTTATCTCCTTTCTAATGTAAAAATAAATTAGTATATAAACAAATTCTTCCTACCTCAGAATTTCTATGCATCTGGATGCGTACTTGCAGTGCATTTGAGAAGACAGATCAGATTACTCTTAATCACTCCTTGTTCATCACAATCATTTAATTGGATAAAACCACTCTCATTCATTCTACAATATTTCTGAAATTAAACAGCGCATAAAATGATGCATAACAACCTCAGTGAAATTCACAACTGATTATTGATCTGTGTCAATATATCAGAAGATATATTTGTCACTTCATTTTCAGCAAAGTTATCAAAACAAATAGGTTTTAACTATTTGCACCATGGCAATATGTGGTATCAAGCAACGTTATTCACATATTTTGTAAATATTTTTTGCTGAAGTAATCTATCTTTCTAGATATAGGAGAGATTTTTGGCTTCTTTTGAGACGTTCTTGATGCCCCCACTGATGAAAATATATGTATTTTCATTTTCATTGATGTATTTACCCTGTGTTATATTAGAATCACCTTTGGCCCCAAATCCTTTGAAGCAAACATCTGTCTCTTATTAAAAGGATTTCTCTAAATGCTGATATGTTTGAGATTACAGGGGAATCTCAGATCTTCTGTTAATCAGAAGAATATCTTATATCATTAAGAGTCTGTACTACAAGAAGATAGTAAGGTCCAGTGGGTACAGGATACCCATGCTCTTTTTGCAGTTAAACTATGCAGCCCTTGTCTGACTTTGAACAAACTGCTTCACATATTTTTACATTAGAGTGGTCTGTATACTGTTCTTATCACCATAGTTTTGGAACAGCTGCCAGTAAGACACTAAAAAAGTAATTATACATCTGTTTCTCATCCTTTGAGGAGTGAGAAGTGTGTTAGTGGAGTGTTTGCTTTGCATTTTTTATATGCATATTTCTATAGGTTTATATTAGAAGGGATAAAGTCAAAGAAGAAATGCCTTGTGCTTATAGCAAAGTTGTGAAGTTTGCCCCTGAGAGTACATTTCTAAGTCTCAAACTCTCACTGAGAAAGTTATTTAGTTTGACTATGAGTTCATCACCATTATTGTAGAAAGTTTAATACTGAGGAATGTGATTGTGGATCATGGTCTCTTTCAGAGCCTGAGGTAATACCTGGGTATTTGATGCTTTAAAGGTGAGGATTAGGAGCTTGCATTTGATTCATAATTAAATGATAACCCAGTGTGAGAAGGGAACAATTCTGATGTGTTCATGGTTCTTTTAGATTTGTTCCAGTTTGCCATTGTATGGGCACATCTATTGGGCCACACTGGAAACCCAATTCATATCCCTTACTATTAAAAAACCAGTTTTGTTTTAAAATGTCATTGATCTCCAGCGCATGGATCAGCTGTCTGTCTTTGCCAGACACTGCTGACCCACTACCTGTGGACTGTATGCCTTCTAACACAGATATGTCTTCTCTCCCTACAGGAATTTAACTAAATGGTTTGTATCAGAGCAAACCCAGGATGCACCCATGACTAAGTAGAACAGGGTCTTTCTCCATCATTTTGAAGCCATTTGCTTTTTACCTTTTAGCTGATGGAATTTGGTATTTGAAGAATTATTTGCTAGAGACTTCCATTGAAACTAAGTTTTCTAGAAATCTGTGTCACTCCAATATAGGTACAGATTTCTGTCCATACAGCTGTGTCAGAAACAGCACTGTCACAAGTAAAAATCCAAAAGCAGGACCAGAGCTCTTTTCACCTTCTTGGCCTTTAACTCTCTTGATGTGTGTGTGTGCAGAACTGTAACTGTTTCCAAAATAATATGTCCTTCTGCAGAAGTACCTAAGACAGTGCTGAAGGACTTCAGTATGAAGGGTCAATATGGTTTGTTACCATATTTACCCATTAATGACAGGATACTCCACATGGCACCTCAGTGCACAGCTTCCAGCTTGTTTTTTCCAGGAGAGGAACCATTTGATTTTGACTGGCAGCGTAGATAAGGGCATTGCAAGTGTGCACTCTGGGAAGTGCTGCATCTTGAAAGAACCAAGGCTACACATGGAGGCACCCAGAGATGCTGCAGAGACATGCCTAGGTAAGGCAGAAAGGGGTCAAATTGTTTTCTACCACTTAGAAATTCCTAAACTCTGCAGGTTTCATTCTTAAGTATATTACACTGGTTTAGTCCTGCTGGGAAATGTCACTGAGTACAGTTTATCTTTCACCAGGCTGGGAAAGTCCAGAAACACAACACAAGAACAGCAGAAAGATTTACTTTTGGGTGCCATGTTGAGAGAGATTAGGGAAAGGACTTGCACAATGGACTGAGTACGGATGCGTATTCACAGCCAAAGGAACTTTATGCCACCCTGTTGGAAAGCCTCAGTACATTTTGGCACAATACTTGGAACGGTTGTCATTACCCTCTTACCCAGCAGCAATATTTTATGGTTGACCATATCAAATGCAATGGAGAGGCTGAGAACAAATGTTTGGTTGGGGGGGAAGCTATCTGTTGGTGCTAGTATAGCAGTTCCAGTTCTGCAGTCTGGCTTGAATGTAACTCCAGCTGGCTCTTGGGTTTTTCCTCTGTGAATTTTTTCAGAAGGTTTTACAAAGGCAAAAACCACCTAGAATTGCTGTACTTGTCTAGAATAGCTTGACATTAAGTATAAATCAGAGTGATGACACAAGGAAACAAAAGTTCTTTCCCATCCATTTTTTTCTTTTGCCTGTTTGGGTTGTCAGTTCCCTATAGAAGCTTGTCACATAACTGCACAGTAATTAACACAAATATATTCTTGTTTAGGTGGGCTCTACCACTGTTGTTATTTGCCTTCCCTGAGTGTCAGATGTTGCTGAGGTAACAAACAAACTCTACCACTTCTTTGCAGATTAGAGAATTCTGTTCATAGCCTTTATGTTGCTACTTCCCTTAATTTTCCGCCTGACAACATCTGACTGTCATGTAAATTCAATTTTATTGCAACAGATTTCTATTTCTAAATTAAATTATCGCATCACCTACATGACATGGCTTGGGTCCAATAAATCGAAAAGGACAGGGAGAGTGGTTTCAATCTGTGTGTGAAGAATGTTTGGTAGAAAAAAATAAAAGCAACTGAGTTTTATCATTGGCTATGTCTTGATGAAGACTGCTAGTGTCATAGAGCAGTGAAAGTCAGGCAGGAAAGACAGAAGTTTGGACCCCATGCTAGGTGTTAAATGAGCATCAGCTCCAAAAGAAGTGTGAGGTAGAGAGCCTGTTCAGCCATGTGGATAGTGTAGGCTCAGTCCTGCTCAGTGCTATAAGGTGTAGTGACAAGTGACTGCAAGGTACTGTAAGGGACAAGTTGCAGAGAACAGCCCTACAGCAGGAGCTTGGCCTGGCTGGCCCCAGCCATGAGGAACAAGCTCCCGAGCACCCAGAGGACCAGGGAAAGCCGGCAGGAAGCCCAGCTTCCTGCTAACTGGTGCCTTGTGTGTAGCTCTGAAGAGGCAGAATTGATTGATGGTCTTTCCTAAACCACCAACTTTTCTGCTTAGAAATTGCAGTGAGAACATTCATTTGAAATTCCAGTGACCTATCTGTGCATGAGTGAAAGCTGGCTTGAACTGCAGTGAACTCACTCCTACCAGTTTTGTAAATCTCTCTTTAACAAACACTCCGACAGTCACTGCAATGGTCTTCTGTGTTGCTTCACACACCACCACTTTTCCCATTAACCAAAAAGACAGATGTGGGGGGTCACTGTCATGCTTTTCCTTTTATCAAAGATGGTTTCAAGGTCCTGCGTAGTGCCACAGTGAGATTTTTCACACTGTTGGCACTTTGTTGTTACTTATAATGCTGCGTTTGCCCAGAGCTGAGGCAGTGGAGTGAGGCTGTAATAGTGCTTTTTGGCAGCACAAACATATTTGAACTTCTAAAGATGCTTTCTTTTATCTTATGGTTGTAATTATTTGCTGTGTTCCTTTCATATTATTTTCAACACCCTAGTATCTGATTAAAATGTTTTTGCTGAGCTTTTCTCTTAGCATCTTTACTTTTCCTCTATATTTGCAATCACAATAATTCTCCCAGACCTTGCACTATTTCTTCCCTCTCAACTGATACCATGTCTTTGGAAATATCATCAGCTGTGATAATCATTGGTTTATGCTACTTTAAATTATACTAGCATAGATCTCTACTCAGACATGAGATTGTTTCATAAACCTTTGAGATCATCCATTTTTTTTTAGGGGGAAAAGATAGAATTTGCTGCTGGTATGTGCGCAATTTGCTTCTCTTCCATACAAAAATCAAAAAGAATTGGAGGATCTTCTTCTACTAGACTGGTTCCTGATACTAGGTCTAATTTAGCCTTACCTGCAGATTCTTCATGGTACAGTACTCCAGCTGATGGCACTCCTCAAAAGAAAAACAACTACCCCCCAAAAAAAAGCAAAACACAACAACCCAAACCCCTTTACTCTATACCACTTTTCAGCTCTTCTTATGCACAGCAAGCACTGAGAGATACTTTTGCCTTTATGCATCATAGGGTGGCCTCATAGCTGCTAGCTTTTATAAGTGGGATGGTCAGAAGGAGAAGAGAGGTTATAAAAATTAATCAAGTAAAAATACCTCACTCATGTCTCATTTTTTACTTCAGTTGCCCCATCTCCATTCTTCCTTCCTTCTCTAAATCCATTGGATATATTACCTTGGACTGATGCCCTCTGCTTCTATCCTAGATCCTCCCCAGTCCCACAGCTTTCTCCCATGCTATCTAAAAACATTTATTCGAAGATTTCTAAAGACTTCTTTCTAGAAGTATCTCAGAATCACAGTTCAAGTCCTTCCTGACTGGTCACCAATCTCTGAATGCTCTGACCTTTTCTTATAGACCCTTAACTCACTAATGTAGTAGCTGGTGAAGCATTGAAATCTGGAAGGTGCTGTGAGAACAAGAAAGAGGTACTGAAGGACCAACAGTCTCTATGGTCGGGACAATGCCTGTGGATTTGTAGTCATGAGCATATGAAAAAAGACAGCCACTGTGTCCCTTCCTGTGGGAGGCATTTTGCTGGGAGACATGACCCCTTGCTAGCTCATGGGAAGGGAGGAGACGGCAAGCAGACAGAAGGATGCTGTAACAGCCATGCACGAATCTTCCAGGAGAGCTGAGCAGTTGTGCCCCAGTTCCCCAGCAGAGACACTGGGTTTTTATCTCTGCAGCAGCCCTCATCTTGAGGAACTGATAGATTATGCAGAAGTAAATGAAGAGTATAAAGTTAAAGGGCATGATGAGAGTTATGCAGTCCCCAAGCAGGGAGCCAGTCTAAATGCCGCAGTAAAATCATCCTCCATGCACATGGGGGCTAGAGTGATTGCTGAAGGGAAGCAGACCGTTTGGGGGTCTGTTTCTATGAAGGGGGGGACGTCATTTTACACTGGATTGTTGCCTGTTCCTGCTGCCACAACTGAGACACCACTTTCACACTAATCTGGTCTGTTCTCAGAGTAAGAGGGGTGGATTAAAGCCTCATTCATATCCATCTAAATAAATGGGACACTCATTTTTATCAGCTTCTATTGGTCAGCCTGCCCCCCTCCCCTTTTTTCTTTCCATGAGTGATTTAGTTTGCTGAAATAAAGCAACACGGTTCTCAAGTCTAGCCCTCCACAGTTAGCGTAGCCATTTCACGTAGATTTAACACAGAAAGTTTAAACTAACATTTGCTGCATGCGTACCAGACATTGCAAGCTTCAAAATCACCACAGATTTGTGGTGATTTTGAAACCAGTCGATGTTACAGGAGAAAAGCAGAAGTGAGGAGTTAGCCTACCTGGAACACACTTTCCTACCATGGAACATGATGTAGCTGATCTACCTGATTTCATGAACTGCTGATCAGCTACAGTTTTGGATGGGGTTATGGGGAGGGGCTATGATTCTCAAAAGAGCCCCGCCAGAAGGCACACACTATAGCTTCAGCCTTGAAGCAACGCTTCAGCAGGAAATCTTCTTGTAAGGAGGGATTTAACGAAGCCCAGACATCAGAAGCACTAGCTGTGTAACCCAGCATCGCTCAGGAACAAGAAAACTGAGAAATCTATGTAATGCCAAGCTCAAAACAGGGATCACAGTAGAGATATGAGACGATTCTCTCCACAAGTACTACAGGAGAGCAAAATAAAAGCAATGAATGCCAGCAGATAACATGAACGGGCCTAAAACATCACTTGATGCATCTAGGGAGATTTTCAAAGTCTGTCATATTCCAGATAAGAACATTATAGGCTGCAAGTGCTTACCTTCAAGTGCATAGTAAGCCCATTGGAAGTTGCTTCTGTGAGTCTCACGTTACTCAGGCATTTAGGATTGCTAGACTGACAACCAAAAGTATCTCCAACACAGGCACAACAAGAAAAGGACCTGTACAAAAATATACAAAGCATTTGAAAAGACAAATTTTAGTTTCTAGAAGCCTTGAGGAACTGGCACTGGCAATCAGGTTTAAAGAATTAGTAGAAAAAAAGGCTTAGCATTGAGACCTTCTCCTATCTTTTAAAAAAGCTTGTTCTGATAGTGTTCATGGGTACAGGACAGAGTGTTCTTAGTTTGCAGCTTGTGTATGGTGATCCTATCTACCAACGATAACAAAGAGATAAATGATGAAAGTCAGAATTTCGGAGTAAAACTTAACTCAGCACCATCACAGATGATGTGGGAAAAAAAAAAGGAAAAAAAGAGAAAAATTATCAGTATAAATTTATCGCCTTTTGGTTTTGTTTGGTTTGCATAAGGCCTTGATTCTCTTATATGTCATTTTTGTCATCAAAAGCCTGCAGCACCACAAGGTGGCAGTAAAAAATTACTTATGGCATCATTTTTTGACACCTGGTTATGTAAACAGTAAATACACCTATTGTCCCAATGTTGAACTTATGCAAATATCAAACCTATCTCATCTGTTATAAAAATGACACATATGATCAAGTTCTAATATTTATGTGAAAAAAGCACTAACATTAGTCAAACAATTACATCGTCTTAACTCAGGAATTATGAACTTTAATTTGCAGTGTATGCAAAATTGTTCACAGTAGAAAATTCTTTAAATATTTAGAATAATCAACCATTTCTCTTCCACCTGGCAATCAAAATCCTTGAAATGATATAGAAGAATTGGAACATTATCCCCATTTAATTTACCGTGTCGTACAGAAAATAAAAGTGAAAATGAGAATGGATTGTGATGAATCTGCTTGCTTCTACCAAATACAGTAGAACTATGTGCCGAGCTGAGTCCTCTGCTGAACCAGTTAGTGGTACAATCTGCCTCTTCCGGACTAAGAATGAATACCTCAAATGTTGCTTGTGTCAGAGGCAGCTGAGATTCATTCAATGCATTTGATATAAGAATCAGCTCCTAAAATGTTATTGGATATAAATGGTTGCCCAAGCAGAAGGACATGGCGAGGGTCACACTGCAGAGAATTTTTTTGCTGAGATCAGCCAGAATTTCCTCTTGTATCTTCTTTGTTGAGTGCACAAGTGTCAACTCATCCATCATTTCATTTTTCCTATGCCTAGTCACCTCTAGTAGTCAGAAGTAGTGTGGGGAGGGATCTGACTTTTCCAAATCCCAATCTTCAGTGTTAACTTCAAGTGTAGCTACCCTCCCCCGTAAGGGCTGAGTTGGGTAAAGAATCACACTTCCAGCCAGGGACGTGCTTGGTAGCATGCACAAGTAGATACTTGTCAGTCTCATATCAAGAGAACATTACATGAGTTTCTCATGCATTCGTTATAATTTCCATAACCTAGGCTGTGTCATTTGCTAAATATTATCTCTGGTTTTGCTCAATAGATGTTTCCACATCATGGGACTACAGAATGGTGTGCTTCCTCTGAGGATATCATAGCATACTAAGAAGTTGCTTCACACTCCTATCTTTGTGTTTGTCAGATAAATTGTTTTACATTTTAAAAATCTTTAAATGTACAACAACACTGAAACTTATCTTCAGTTGAAATCACCACCTGTGGTAAATGTTATTATTTATAAAGAGCTATAAAGACTGTATTGCCCAGAATACTTTAACAGACAGGAGAGGTCTAATCCCCATCCTGCTGGCATTGGCATGGAGATTTGTGCTCCCTTCCTGGCATTTAGATCAGGTCTGAGAAGTGCAGGCAGCTTTGAGTGGTACTGAAGAGCTGTTCTTCTAATCCTGCTGGCCTGTGCCTGACAGGCTGCAAAAATGAGAGTCAGGTACTTGGCTGCCCTCCCCACAGGGCTGCTGCTAATGAGCTACAGCTCTTTGCAAGGACCCATACAGCTGGTTCATCAGTAGTTGCTATCAAACTTTGTTTCAGGCTCGCCAAGACTGTCAATGGTGCAGACCCTTCGGACCTCTTACAGGACACAGAGATCGGCATCAGGCCCTTTGGGACGAGGCTGGCTTTGTGGACTTGAAAGCTCGATGCACAGTCACTGCAGATGCTGTCAGCTCCAAACCACAAGGACAGATCACGAATACAAGAAGTGCACCAGCTTTTCCAAGGAGCGTCTCTGCTTTGATCTAGAGGAATAAGAGAGTTACTTTCTGAAATTAAGGATAACAGAATGGTCTGTGGCAGAGCAAAACAAAATAAATAAACCTGAACTGAAGAAAAGCTGTGCAGAAGGTGTGTAACTCTGCAGTGCATTTGGCTACTGCCTTGCTCAGAAGAGAAATGAAAATGGTATGGAGAGAAGGCTAGGTGGTTTAATTTTTTCTCTTTTTTTTAAGTTTACATTGGGGGGGAGGGCAGTATTAAGAGAGGAAGTACAAATATGCTCCAAGGAACTGAATTTGAAATTTTTTTCAAAGAGAATCCCCAAAACTACAAGGCCTTAAGCAGTAATCTCCTCTGGGTTTGAATCACAGGCAGCTAGAGATTAGAATTTGCATGCCCTGAAGCTGCTTTCCTCTCATGATGGTATATCACAGAATAAGGAGAAAAAAAACCCAGGCCTTCGGTTTGTTTCCTAAAAATTCGACACCTGGGCCTGGGTTGCTAACTGGGACGTCCCATGAAGTTGATGCACACCAGGGATGGTTTCTGAGAGGGCAGAGGGGCACAGGGACCTTCTGAGTACAGCCACTCTGTCCCTGACTCAGTCCTTGTACCAAGCTCCTTCAGGGCCAGCAGAGGAAAGCAGAGCTGCGGCATACTGAAGGAGTGCAGAAAGGGAGAAGAAAATGATGAAACAACTGGTACTTGAGGGCCCTGAGGTTTTACCACAACCAGGTAGTCTGTGGCAGGACTACTGGGACAGAACTGGGTCAATTGCACAAGTGTAAAACTCGCCTTTAAGCAAGCTTTCAACTCCCTTTTCCTCCCAACTTGCAGACTCAGGCAGGGGGACAGAGGCTGGTGGCTCTCACTTCCATATGCTCATCTGTGACAGCACGGACCCATGCTCCTCTATAGTATCGTCTGCAGGTGAGCTGTACTGCATACAGAGTCCTGGAAAATCTGCTACTACACTTTCATATGTGATCATCGTAGCAGATTTTGTCAAACACTTCCAATGCAGCCCCATGAATCCCAGATTACCACTGATGCCTTTGATTCATACAGACAGCAGCTGAAACAAATAAACAGGATTTGGGTTCTATTATAAAAATGACAACTTCTCCTTTCAGTCGGGTGTGCTGAAATAAGTAGCTTTTTATCTTAGTAGTCAGGAGCTCTTCCATGTAATATTTATGAAAGGATGTGTTTTAGGCTATTCTGTACTCACAGATGAGAGGTGCTTGAAAAAAAATTAAAAAGTAATTATGTGCATTGTCACCAGGCATTTGGGAATTAAGTATGTGCTACAACAAGCAGAAAACGTGACTTAACCCTACAATAACTGACCTTTTTTCCTTTGCAATAAGAAGAAAATTTGAGATGGAGGATAGATTTAAGGATAAATGAAATATGTTGACAATTTATGTATGTTCTATGAAAGGAAATAAAATTTTCTGTGCTAGTATCTTCTCAAATGCATCATTTTAGAGATGATGAAAGCTTTTATTAGTAGCATTTTTTAAATATACTTCCAGGTGATTCAAAATGTTTCTTGTCCCCTGGCAATGTTAATGAGATTCTTCCAGATGAAGATGCGTAACTTCTACCTGGCCCAGATTTGTCTCCCTGTAGTGCTGTGAAGAACCAGAGAAGCCCAGAAGTAGATGTTGTGGTTTAACCCCAGTAGGCAGCTCAGCCCCACACAGCTTGCTCCTCCCTCCCCTCCAGTGGGATGGGGAGGAGAATCTCAAGAGTGAAACTGAGAAAACTCATGGGAAAGCAAAAGCTGCACACACAAGCAAAGCAAAATAAGGAATTAATTCACTACTTCCCATGGGCAGGCAGGTGTTCAGCCATTTCCAGAAGAGCAGGTCTCCATCATGTGTAACGGTTACTTGGAAGGCAGACATCATAACTCACCCCTTCCTCCTTCTTTCCCCCACCTTTTATTGCTAAGCACAACTTTATATTGGTGTGGGATATCCCTTTGGTCAGTTGGGGTCAGCTGTCCCAGCTGTGTCCCCTCCCAACTTCTTGTGCACCCCCAGCCTGCTCACTGGCAGGGCAGCATGAGAAGCAGAAAAGTCCTTGATGCTGTGTAAGCACTGCTCAGCAACAGCTAAAACATCCCTGTGTTATCAACGTTGTTTTGGTCACAAATCCAAAACATAGCACCATACAAGCTACTATGAAGAAAATTAACTCCATCCCAGCTAACACTAGTACAATGTGGTCAAAAGATATTAATGTTATTAATATTTACTACTATCGCAGCTTCAGACCACCACAGACAAAACTGACTAGTTTCACAAGTCAAGAATAACTACAGCTGTGACTCTTTGTAGTCTCTTTCAAACATGTCCTTCAACAGGCATGTCTTTCATGTTTGCTTATGTGCAATCCTGTGGCTCTCTGGGTCTCTCTGTCTGCAGGACTTTCTGGTTCTGGCAGCTTCATGAAAAACCTGAGAATATCAAAACCCAGCATGGATGTGGGCACTTCAGCCCATGACCAGCTGGTGAGTTCATGCTGCCCAGCTGGTCTGCAGAGGCTCAGGATCTCCCCATGGCTTCTCCCCATGTGCTGCATGCAGCAGCTTCTGAAAGAGCAGCACCACATAATGCCCATTACAGCAGCGGAGCAGGGAGTGGGATGTACATTTTCTGTCCTGGGTTTTGACTGAAATCAAACCAAATTTCAGAGCAGCAAAGCAACATTAAACAGATTGAGATGACGAGGGAACAATACCGAAGCCATTTCTGCTATGAACTGTTCATCTAGACATAGCCTGAAAATACATTAGACTATGCTAGGATCAGATTTTCCCTTTCTGTCAGAAGAAGAGTGCTATTTACTAGGCAGTTCATTTTGAGACCAGGCTAATTATTGAACAAACTTTGAGGAGAAAGACAAATGACATTTATCCCAACAAAACACAGGCTACGTAATTGATTGAAGAATTGGAAACAAAGAAAAGAGAGAAAAGAAGGGGAAACAAACAAACAAACAAACAAAACAAAAAAAAGGAAAAAAGAGAAATAAGAAATAAAATAAAAAAGAAGAAAAAAGAGAGGAAGAAAAAATATAATGAAGTGCCTGTCAGTTCTGACCTGAGATGATAGCTCTGTTCTCCAGCTTCCCTTCAGGATCCTTCTCCAAGACATCACTCAGATATTTGGTTGAAGAGAGCTTCCAGCAAGAATTTCTCTGTCACAGTGTTACCATTGAGAACTGATTGTTTCTTTTGATTAAAATTCTTATTTATACTACTGCTCAATAAATAACCAGGGGTACAGATGGGTAGCTGCCAGTACCCCAGTGCTCTCTGTTCCTGATATTCAATTTGGAGAGAGCATTGCATCCCAGTATCAAGTGATTTCTTTCCTCTCCTCCTATCTCAGTCAGAAAGTTTTTCTGTTGGTTATATGTGTCAGTAGCAAAGCAAAGAAAACACTGTCAAGTTTGTTTTCGTGATCAGGCAGCCTGGTTCTGACTGATGCATAGTCTCTAATGCAAATGCACAGAGGGTATTTCTTTCATTAGGCTCCATACATCCATCATGCTGGCTAAACTAGTCTATTCTTTGCAGCTCAGACAATTCCTTTAGCTCGTTACAGAATTTCAGTAATCACATATTTTGCAACACAAGTAATACCTAAACACCTCATTAATACCACAGTAATCAGCTTGTGCACTGAATTCACAGCCAACAAATGTGATTTATAACTAAATGGACTGGAGAGTGGGAGGACTTAGATTTTATACTATGTTTGGTTTAGGGGGTACTTAAACAACCTTCATATTGGGAACTGGTGGAAGTGCTCACCAAGCCACTTTCAATCATTTATCAGCAGTCCTGGATAACTGGGGAGGTCCCAGTTGGCTAGAAGTTTGCAAATGTGACGCCCATCTACAAGAAGGGCCGGAAGGAGGATCCAGGGTACTACAGGCTTGTCAGTCTCACCTTGGTGCTGGGGAAAGTTATGGAGCAGATCATCTTGAGTGCCATCATGTAGCACGTACAGGACAACCAGGTGATCAGGCCCAGTCAGCATGGGTTGATGAAAGGCAGGTCCTGATTGACTAACCTGATCTCCTTCTATGACAAGGTGACCCGCTTAGTGGATGAGGGAAAGGCTGTGGATGTTGTCTACCTAGACTTTAGTAAAGCCTTTGACACCATTTCCCACAGCATTCTCCTGGAAAAACTGGCTGCTCATGGCTTGGATGGGAATATTCTTTGCTGGGTAAAAAACTGGCTCGATGGCCGGGCCCAAAGGGTGGTGGTGAAAGGAGGTAAATCCAGTTGGAGGCTGGTCACAAGTGGTGTTCCCCAGGGCTCAGTATTGGGGCCATTTCTGTTCAATATCTTTAACAATGATCTGGAAGAGAGGATCGAGTAAGTAAGTAAACTCAGCAAGTTTGCAGACGACACCAAGTTGGGCAGGAGCGTTGATCTGCTGGAGGGTAGGAAGGCTCTACAGAGGGATCTGGACAGGCTGGATCAATGGGCCAAGGCCAACTGTATGAGGTTCAACAAGGCTCAGTGCCGTGTCCTGCACTTGGGTCACAACAACCCCATGCAACGCTACAGGCTTGGGGAAGAGTGGCTGGAAAGCTGCCCAGCAGAAAAGGACCTTGGGCTGTTGGTCAACAGCCAGCTGAATAAGAGCCAGCAGTGTGTCCAGGTGGCCAAGAAGACCAATAGCATCCTGGCTCGTACCAGAAATAGTGTGACCAGCAGGACCAGGGAAGTGATTGTCCCCCTGTACTCGGCACTGGTGAGGCCGCACCTTGAGTACTGTGTTCAGTTTTGGGCCCCTCAGTACAAGGACATTGAGGTGCTGGAGCATGTTCAAAGAAGGGCAACAAAGCTGGTGAAGGGTCTAGAGCACAAGTCTTTTGAGGAGCAGCTGAGGGAACTGGGGTTGTTTAGCCTGGAGAAAAGGAGGCTGAGGGGAGACCTTATCGCTCTGTACAACTACCTGAAAGGAGGTTGTAGCCAGGTGGGTGTTGGTCTCTTCTGCCAAGTAACAAGCAATAGGACAAGAGGAAAAGACCTCAAGTTGCATCAGGGGAGGTTTAGATTGGGTATTAGGAAAAATTTCTTCACCAAAAAGGTTGTCAAGCATTGGAACAGGCTGCCCAGGGAAGTGGTCAAGTCACCATCCCTGGAGGTGTTTAAAAGATGTGTAGATGTGGCACTTAGGGACGTGGTTTAGTGGTGGACTTGGGAGCGCTAGGTTAATGGTTGGACTCGATGATCTTAAAGGTCTTTTCCAACCTAAACAATTTTATGATTCTACGATTCTCTATACTCTTCCCTTTAAAGGACATGAAGCAGGCAGCAGGACATTTCAAGTACTCCAAAAACGCAACAAATACAGGATGAAAGGAATCTCCATTATGTGGAATCACAATTGTTCTTGAGTGCACTGGTTTAGGCATTACAAGAGAATTGGAACTACCATTGTCCGTGTGTGCCCTTTTCCCTCCAGGGTCACTTCCATGTTCTGTTTTTTTATGAAAAATAAATTCATTAGTATAATCTATTTAAGAGATATGGTGCACTTCGGGTGGGTTCCCAGTTTGTCTGACTACTGGGAATTTAGGGTCTAGTGATCCTTTGCAGAGCAGTTTATACAGCATCAGAGGACCAGCTTGTTTGACTGGTCTTTGGATGAGGGTCAGGATCTATCCCTTAGCAAGGTTGTAAGCCTGTAATGATGAATAAATGAGGGCTCTGAAGTCATCTACTCTAACCCAAAGTAACATGTGATTAATTCTGCACAATAATTTATTTGTAGTTATGCATTTTTGTCAGTGAAGTTAGGAAGTTGGCTCTCTCCAGAAGACTGTAAATTAGGAATTTGAGAATGAGATCAGTATAGGGTATTAATTCACTGCAGCACTTCAGAATGAATCTATGCATACTTTGAGAGACTCAGTTGTAACCCTCTAAAGTCAGCAGGCCAAGTTCATCTACAATATGATCTTTCATTTGAAATGTCATCTCTGGAAATCAGTGGTAATGAGATTTGAGCCTAAACAGGTGGAAGTGCTGTAGACAGAGCATATGAAACTTGTGGAACTTGAGGTTTCTGAACCTCTTAAGCTGTATTAAGTCTTCCTAAAAATTTTTGCATTTCAGCTTCTGTATTCCTATCATTTAAATACACATTTCATAATCGTGTTCTTCTTTAAAGAAAACATTATCATGTAGCAATAAAAGTTACAGTACTTTTTGGCGTTTGGTCTCCTGGAATGGAAAAATGTTTGACCAGAACTGGGTGAACACATGTTCAACTGCTTATGTAAAGTAGGGTCAACACTGAATTCAGACTATGTGGCTCAGAACTTTCTCCAGATGGGTCTTAAAAAATTTCAAGCATAGAGATGCCACAGGCTGCTCCACTGCTTGACTTTTCTTGTAGAGAAATTTTTTTCCTTAAATCCAGTTGGAGCCTCCTCTGTTTCAGTTTATGAATACTGTCTCTTGTTCTCACCATGCACCTCAGTAAAAAGCCTGGCTCCATCTTCTCACTAACCTCCCACGAGGTGCCGTGCAGCTGCCAATAGGTCCCCCTGAAGCCATCACTTCTCCAGGCTGAGCAAGCCCTGGTCCCTCAGAGTCTCCTCACAGGGCAGGTGCTCCAGCCCTGAACACCTTGGTGACCCTCCATAGAACTTGCTCCAGTTTGTCAACAGCTGTTGTCAGCACTGCTTCAAATATGAATTAAAAAATTTGTATCCTTGTGGGAGATCTATATTTCAGGTAATTTTCATGCTGAGAAAACGATTAGAAGTGTGAAGAGGCTTTTCCCCATTAGTGCAGGATATGGTTGACTCACTTGATAGAGTAGCAGTTCACATAGCTGCCAAGCCCAACCTCTTGTCATGTTTCTGCTTCGGATATACCAGGCTCTATATTGCCGGAGTATTACTTCAGTAGGTTACTAACTTGAGCCATCAGAAAAAATATCCTGACTGCTATATGGCTGGAGATGATCTAACTACAATTATTGATTTACATACACAATGAATGACAAAGTAACTTTATATTGGATCAGAACTCAGCTCCATCTCACCCAATATCCTCTCTTCAACAATGTCCCCAAGAAGATGCTTAGGAAAGGGTTCAAGAACAGGGATGGAACACAAGAAATCCTTAAATCATTGTGCTATTGGTTAACTATTAAGCTGCATTTCCCCCCTGTATAGCCTCTCCTTGACAAGAGTTGGTGAGCGATCATTTGTAAATATAATAATTGAAGGAACTAGGACAACTAAGAGTAATGTAATGGAACACTGCGGACGGGAACCTGGACAAATACTGGATGAATGAAGAAAGAATACAATATGGTTTTGTCTAAGTTAACAGACTGTCCGGGAGCAGAAGTCTGGGTGATGTATTACTGACTTGATCAGTAAACCATGAGGAGTTACTTAAGATCTTCCAAGAAGGAAATTAAGGGAAAGGTAATTCCAGCGAGGGGAGATCGTTACCACTGGCTCATGAGCCCCTGACCACGATTACACCCCAGACTCAAATTGAAGGACAACTGAGCATGCTCATTGATTTAAATAGTAGGCGAAGAGATTTTAACCAATCATAGCACTGCATATGTATTAAGGAATTAAATATGGTAATGAATGTGTATAAATAGAGGCTGACTTGGTGATTTGGTGTGCTTGATTTGTAGAAGTATCCACCAAGCACCCAGGCCTAAAATAAAGCAATATCTCTCCTGAATGTGTGTAAATTGGCTGATTGCACACTGGGTAAAGAATGCGTTTTTCGGACAACAATTGTACGTACCTTCCCTGCTTCCCACAGTTCATGGGTGAGGGTCTTACTGTGATAGAGTTAAGCTCCAGATCCTTGTGTTTAATAAACATCAGTAGATTCTTCTGAACACATTTGTTTATTTTTTAAATGGCCACCACAATACTCTCTAGCAACAAGTTCCAGCATTTAGTCGTGCCATGGGAAAAACAACTCATTTAGTCATGCCATGTGAAAAACAACTTCCTCTCTTCCTCTTGTTGCTCTAAGTCTACTGTTTCTTCATTTGACTGGATGTTCCCTAGTGTTGTGAGAAACAGTGAGCAGATGCTCCCTGTTCATCATCTCTATGTCATTAATTATCTGATAGCCTTTTCATGTATCTTTCCCTATTTTTCCTAATTCTCTCTTTGTTAAACCAAATTATTAAATTGCTTGAGCTCCTCTCAGATGGAAGCCATCCTATAGGCTAGATCACCCTTTTTACCCTCTTCTGTGCAGTTCTTTGTTTCGGTTATAGCTCTCCTGGATCTTTTTTGAGAAACTTTGTCTGGAGCTGTATTCAGCTGTCACTGAAAGCCTATAATTTAATTTCAGTGACAGTTCTCATGGCAAGCTATCAAACTATAGTTTAGCAGGTATCCATCAAAAGTGGACCACATGCAAATTATCTTCTGAGATTATCCCAAAATCAACCATCATGAAAAGATTGCCATCCAAACAGTGAGACGGAAACACAGTTCCAGACATGTCTCAAGGGCAGTATCCAAAGTATGTGGCACATTAATATTTTACTAGTAAGGTCATAGTGTGGCATCAGAAGAGATCGTAGGTCATCCTCTAGCACTATGCAACATCTTGCAAATCCTTCGTTTGGACAGGAAGGAAGCAAACTGGGAACATACCATACTCCTGAGACTGCTCTTCCAGTGAGGTGTAGACTTAGCTACTATGCGGAAGATCTCTGTTGGGTATGTGTTTGTCACGATTATCCATCATTAACCTTGAAGCAAGTTGCTATGTACCAATACTTCAGCAGAAAGTAGATTGAGCTCTTTATTATTATCCATGGTAAACAGCACACAGTTAGCAGCCCACATAGTATTTCACAAATTTGGTAAATAATACACTTCCATTCAGCTCATAAAGCAAAGTGCTATCTAACTTTGAAAAAAATTAGAACAATACAGCTTATCCACTGCCACAGTGCAGTGAAACTAAACATACTTTCATCCAAGTGAATAACAAGTCACTTTTTAAGATAAAAATATGAACATTTTGCAAATTAGGTGTGCATGGTCTTGTAAAAAAATAAGGTGTACCTTAAAATAGTTCCAGTAGGAAAAAGTACCAGTCTACTACTGGTGGAATATAAATTACCCCACGCAAGAGAGAGGATGATAATTCATATGAAGTGATAATCACACTGTGCTAAAAAATTGCAATCCAAGTTTGGGTTCCTTCACGTGACATTTATGATCTCAGTGTTGCCAGCTTGAGAAGAGAGATTTAGTGTGATACAAATCCGGTGAACATAAACATTGTGTACTAGGATCTCTTCCAGAATGTGATTTATTTCTGTTCTCAGATAGGTAAATCTTAGACTCTTACCTGTGATGATCCACAGTGTGAGGGGGTCTGCAGAAGTCCAGGGCCAAGGTACTCCTACATTTGATGATGATGGAGAATTATCTCCCTAATAATAATAATGTCTTTCCTGACTGCCTCCATCCAGCTTCTCTGGGGGCACAGACCTTTGACCTACCAGTGACACAGGTTACAGCATGTGCACTCTTCTAGCTCCGGTGTTCAACCATGAGTTGATAGGATTGAAGCTTTCAATTCTTCCTAGTATTTTGCTCTTTTTCTGTAAAAGGGATGAGCCAGGCAGTTCTGAGAAAGGTGACCTTATTTTTTTTCTCTTAGGGGCTTGCATTTAAAGTGACATGCAGGTTATGACATCTGTGTTGAGAGGACTGACATGGACGATTTATTCATATTTGGAAGCAGGATGAATTTCATAATAACATAAAATCCCCAGAGGTAAAAATTAAAAAGCTAATAGCAAAGCATGGTAATTTAATGTTAATGTTAGACTAAACCAGGCCCAGGGGTTTTGAAGTTATTAATTTTTATTTGCTATAATGGCAGCAGCAGAAGGAGGAAGATGAAGTCGATAGTTTGTTTTCCTGCCAGAGCATGGATGAGAATGGCAGTAGATCCCAAAGACACCTGCAGATGTTTTAAACCAGTGTATGATGGTAACAGACTCTCTGAGACCATCCATCTTTCAGACATATAAACAATCAGCAGAGTTTAACACTGCCACTAATATTCCATTAAACACTCTTGAAATAATTATTTCTGCACAGGTAAGAGCACCTCAGGATGAATGGCTAACCAATAACTGGAAAAAGAATGGATCATATTCTCATGAAAAACATTTGAATGCTTGAAGGCCAAGGAGACAGAGAAGTACATTGAGAGGAAATGACTGGCAGGGACATGAAAGGAAATATGGATCAAAGGCAGTAGCCCAAATATTTACAGTACAGTTTCCTCAGCAGTGGTCTGGACAGCTAGTTCTACATGGTCATAAAATAAAGGAAGACTTGCTTTGGGGCAGAGAAGTAAAGAGTTCAGTTAATAAGAAAATATGATGTTGGGTGAGGAGTAGCTTCTTGAGCAGAGACACTAATAACTCTGCTCTCCAGAAAGATTCTCTCGGGAAGTTTTACTCTTTGAACTTTGAAGCTGCATCATTTGCAGATGGTGACATAAATCCTTTCAGACAGGGTAGCTGGGTGCTTCTGGACAAAGCCAAGGTTTCAGGACTGTTGACAAAGCAGGTCTGTATGCATTGGTTCTGCTGGGCAGGGTGGACCCAAGGCTTCCCCTTTCCCTGGTCAGAGGTCACTGTGATCTGGCTGGTACTCACAAGTAGGAGACAGATTTGACCTGAAAGTCACTCTCAGAGCTATCGGCACAAAGTAGTAAGATGGTTCGCTTTTTTGCTAAGCCATATGAGGAGGACCTGCCTGAAGGGGCACCCGATCAAATGGAGGTCTTTGCCTTTTGTACCTAATCATGAAGCCTGAGTAACTTGTCTCAATCTCAAGAGATGACTCATGATTATGATGATTTCACATCCTTATCTGATATCAGTAAGATTTTTTTTTCTGAGACTAAAGCGACCAGAGATTTCAAGCTGTCTCCATTAAATGATCTTCTTGTTGTTATTACTGCAAAAGAACAAGCTAGAATTGCACAAATATGTTAATAAAAAATTCTAATTCAATTCTGCATCAGTTAGAGGGCCAGCTGTGAAATATTTCCCAACAAAAAACCTCTGACAAATTGTACTTTTGGGGCCAAATAAAGAACAAGAAAAGAAATTAAAAGAGGTGAGATTAGCTCATATGATGATCCCCTTGAGAAAAAAGTGATTAAATTTACTATAAATGACAAAATAGATTCTGCTACAGAATTTATTTAAATATAACTCTTTTTCCACTGGGCATCAAGGAGTTATTGCCAAGGAGAGAGAAGAGGAAACCCAAAGAATTAAAATTCAACATCAACAATATTTGTCTCTACTACTATACATCAAGCTGCCAAATGTAATAAATTATTTTTTAAAAAAAGGCTTTTATGGTGTTTCATAGGAAACTGACATTCATATGGTGAATTCTGCCTTAATGCTGGGGCAGTTAATAGCAAATAACGTAATTACAGAGAGCAAAATCAGTAACGTGCTTAATTCAGGAAAGACAAATTCGTGTTGATGATGGCTTCTCAGACACATTTTATTTACATTTTAGAAAACATCTGCCCCTACTGATATTACAAGTTGTTAGCTACTGATTAACTATAACCTTCCGCTAGTGAAAAGCACATTCAGGATTCTGCTTAGGAGAATAGTATGTCTGTTATGGTTTTCCTTTTATGATTTTCCTGTCTGTTTCACTAATAAATAGATTGTCATTGATAATGAACTGCTTTATCAAATTGCACAACAGCCTACACTGTTACATGCTTGCTCTGCATGTAGCTGATCTTTTTATCTTTTTTGACTCACAGGACTCATTTCCTCCCAATATTTTCCTCTGATATGGAAATGTGACAGTGTTTCACTTGAAATTGAATTTGAAGGCAGACAAAATCTGAAATGATGTCCCTAGATTTGTCATGCAATTATGGCCAAAGGCAACTCAGATTTTACTTCTAGATAATGCAACGTTATCTTGTTTATTACAAAGTGGTACCTAGACAAACAGTTTGACATAGCAGGGGTAGGATTCAGTTGTCTTACCATAAGGTATCTTGTGCTGAATTGTCCTCAGGTTTTCAGCTGCCAGCATGGGACTCTGAAGGTCTCCCAAAGGTCCTCCATTGATCTGATTCTCCGCAATATCCCACTTGAATTCCAGTGGTTGTATGCAGCCAACAGGAAGCCCTTCCTAACACACCTAAACATCAGTAACTATGCCTAGGTGCCTCTGCATGAGCAAGCTCCCATCACAGTCTGTACATCTGCGTGAGCCTCGGGAGCTGACTGGCTGCGGGGTGTCCAGTTTAGGATGATCTGATAAACTAGGTCTATATTATGTAAAGAACTTTTGTAAGATCATGTGAAACTAGCAACATCAGTTAGCAACATATCACTTAACTATTGTAAACACGTGCAAATATTTTTTCAGCCTTATGTCTTTCACAGAGGTTCCTTCCCCTGCTTTGTACATGCCTGGTTTTATCTGCTCTGCTTAACTTTTCTGAGAGAGATTTGTGTGGTGCTAATGGTCATACATAAAGTAACTATCCTTTCAGGAATGAAATCACTTTTATTATAGAATATTCTCCTGCTTAAAAAAAGAAGAAACTTTTCTTGTTTTTGCAAAGCCAGTTTTTGTTTTATAAGGCCAAGTTTTCAGCTGGTTCATAGCAAAGACTCTAGGGACATTGTAACACTTATTCATAAGTATTTAATACCTAGTTTGTCTATTTGAAAGTAAATTATCCTTAGAGTCTACTCTGAAAATCCCCTGAGATTTCCAATCCCATAATGATCAGGTAGAGAAATAGTATAATTTAGTTTAAAACTTTCATTCCTCACATAATTTTTTTTTAAGTTTTCAGTAAGAAAAATATAATTTGTGGCTCTTTACATAATCATTCTATATGCAAAATTATTTTGTATTGCACCTTGCTACTAAATCCTCTTTCCTTTACTGTCTCTGTGGGTCTCATGACTTCTTCCCAAATCAACCCATCTGTTCTGCTTGCCCAGTTGATACTAAGATGCAAAGCCAGTCACATAGAAGTCTTTGGAGTCTCATTTGGCTTCAGCTTTATTTTCCTGTCAATCAAGGTACTTATATAGGGTAGTGTGCCCCATGATGCCACAAGGGTAGCTGAGATTTGCCTCTGTAGGCCAACGCTGTCCTGTGACAGCATCTTCACTCCCAGTTTCTTTAGCCAGAGTGAAATGCTTATTAACATAGCTGTTTATTGCTTTGTTTCTGAAAAAAAGCTATTTTTTTTCTCTGTCTTTGCTTAGGGTTACAATCCAATGTCTAGGCCACTGACTAGGAGCTGGCCTGAGGTTCAGCTAACTGAACAAGATGTTCAGTGAAAAACTACCAGATGTGAGAAATTGCTGGATGTGCTGGATACCTCTGTGAGAAGCTGAGAGAAGCAGTTCCTGGGTAACTGATATAGCGATACTTTGCAAGGCCAAGATCACCCAGGTAACAGTAATATCAGAAATACTTAATGTTGGTATGGAGGGAGCAAAACTGAGACCAGCTGGGAAAACATAATTGGAGCAGGTTGTTTATATGGAAGAGACTGGGGGGGAGAAAAGGAGGTACAAGAATGAAAAGGGGGGTCAAGAACTGGCAAGAAGGATAATAAGGTACATACACCAGGTGCGCCTGGTGCTGTCTAGGGCTTGATCACTGCAGCTGCACGAGGACAATAAATCAAGCTCAGACCATGTCACATGAGTGAAACCTGCTTCCGCAGTGAGGAGAACATGGGGGAGCAGGGTGTTTTCCCTGGATAACTGGAGAAAACCCAGGACATGCAATGGAGCATCCTGGTGTCACCATGTCAGCACACATTCAAGGTCTGATAACATTGGCAATTATCCACCACTTCATAACATTTTTGTTTGAAAAGGTGTGACAATAAAGAGGATCTACTGATGGTATGAATGCCTTCCAATTACTACTAAAAATGTGCAGGTGGGACTTTGACTCACAATCAAACCTATGACATGAATAAGGAGTAGCAATAGGAGAGTTTTGCTAATGTGTAGCTGCAAGTTCTGATTTTGGCAGTAGTGGGCTTCAGGGACTTCTGTGCTAAGACTGTTTGTTTGCTCTCCAGCAAGGTTATGGTGAGAGGGGTTGTGGCTTTGAACAGATCTACCAGGAGATCCCTCTGTCTCTTTCTCTGCAAAGACTGTGTGGTTGTGCTCCCAGGCTCCATCCTCCACAATATTAGAAATCTGAGCATTAAATGGTCTTTTTTTGGGTAGGGGTGTGGAGAATGGTAATAAGAGAGAGTGGAAGTTGAACACTGAAGGTTAGCACAGGAGTCTGTAGGTAAGGTTAAACTCTTCTGGCAGGTAAAGAGGTGTTTTAGAAAGAACAAATACAGACCATTCAGTGTCCCCCCAGCCAATAACAGTGACCAGCAAATGTGGTAGCAGTGCAAAAAGGGATAATCTCTGCTTGTGGTCATTGTCAGCTGTGCTGAAAGAAATGATAAAATGAACAAAATGTAGAGTAGTACATACAACCAGAAGCTAAGAACTGTAAACTATTCCTACAGGAAGCCCATAAAGGATACTCACTAGTGGACAGGAATCCGAAATACTATAGAAACTTAACATTGGCGGAATGCTGGAATTTGGATTTTGAAAAATAATAGGGAAAAGGAGAAATAGTCACCAAATTCTTCTGCTCTTTTTTTAACATGTGGAGGGGGAGGAAGAAAATTTAATATTACTTCACAGCAATGCAGTATTTTCTACTCCATTTTTAACTAAAAAGAGTGTTGAACAGAGGTTACTATATTTGGGTGCTTTTGTATATGAAAATATGGTTATCTAGTATTCTTAAATAACTGACTGAAGATCTCGCTGGGCCATTAATATTAATTAAGTAATATAATGAAACAGTAGACAAGTTTTAGAGGCCTGAAAGAAGTCAGGACCAATATTTATTGAAAGAAAAAAAAGAAAGTCATAAGTGAAAAATAAGCTTACACTGTGAACACTGATGTGTGGCAGATAATCAGATATGTCTGTCTGTGTCCAAAATTGAACTTTCCAACTTTCAGGCAGAAGCCTGTTACTTGGCTACTGCAACTGGTACAGGCTAGTTGTAAATTTTGATGATACCTGTACTAAACAAAAGTGGCATGTCCCGAATCCTCCAATTAATAAGGAGACTTGAAACAGAACCACCCGGTTAGGGGGCTGGTCACACATTGTGCCCAGACTATTAGACACATAGTCTATTTAGACTGGAGAAAAACCACAGGCTTAGGAAGCTGCAAAGAAGAAGTGGTGCTGAAAAGAAGGGTTCCCAGAAAAAAACGGTCTTGGAGAGGAGACCTAGAAAGGAAGTGGTGAAGATCCTGGAAGTGGGGAAAGATCCCGAGATGGGATTGCTGTGTGGAGACAAATGCTGGGGGGCAAGCAGGGACCTTGGCTAATAACCATTGATAGTGGTAAGTGTGAGCAACAGCACAGCAGGTACTGGCTTGATTTTCTGCCTGGCCTTCGTGGACCAGCAGCAATCTTCCTGATGAGAAAGGAAGTCAATACCTAGGAAAATGCTGTGGGATCAAGTGAGTGCAGTGCGTGTGTGAGATAATCAAGTAGGTCAAAAGCTCTAATCTCAGAGGTTCTTAAATGAACTCCAGTATCCATATCCACTGTGGATTGTCATTTGTTCTATCCTGCCTGTGACAATGACCCAAGCTGTTACATGTTTGTTCCCATGATAACTTCCCCAGGAAAAAATGTAAAAATGACTGATAGAGGATTCAAGTCCTTAAACCATGATAGGACCATAATATAATCAATTTCTATTAAACCAGTTTATGGAAAATAGATTTTGTCAAACTAATTTGATATCTATTGATAAAAGTATTAGTGTCAATGTAATATAATCCTTTACTGGTTTTGACTTAGTGCTGCCTGACATTTTGATTAAAAAAAAATAGTGATGGACAATCAACATGACATACTTGTAATGTATTAACAGCTGGCTGACAGATAGGTCTCCAAATGCCATTGGCAATGAAGATTCATCATCACATGGGTGGGTTTCTAGTGGAGCTCTGTGGAAATCAGCACTTACCCTGCGCTGTTTAACATTTTTTCATCCGTATCCTGGAAGAAAAACATTTAAAATCTTAGTTTCAGTAGGTGGATGACAAAACACTTGGAGGAGTGATGAATAATAAAGAAGATGGGTGTTCTGCAGCCTTTGAAAGAGGAGTACAAGAAAACATCATGAAAGAATAATAATATACCAATAGGATGGCTAGGGTGCTGCAATGGACACGTATACACCTTGTGCTCCTTTTGCAGTTGGTGGAGAGAAATAGACATTTCTAGATTGTGACACAGAGTAAAAATAAAATAGGTCAACAGTATGGATGCTATAGATACCTGTTTTTCTCCCTTAATCATAGAGGAAGCCAAAGTCAATTAACTTGGATGTAGGTATTTCTACTGTAAAGATCAGCAGTTATATGTAATAAATCAATCTGCTGCCATGCCAAAAATGTATGTGTGTTTGTTTAATGACTGCATGGTTGGAAATACTCAGGAAGGTGGAACACTCAGAGTAGAAATAGATACATACTTCTTGGCAAACTCTTGGGAGCATAGATATTAACTGAAGATTTTTGTGTGACTCCTGTCAGAGTTACCACAGTTGTTTTATATACAAGCTCCAAATCCAGGAAAGATGAATCGAAAACTTCTGGGATAAAAAAACTATCTATCTTCTTTGTGGTAAAGAGAAGTGCTCCTGAGAAACTGCGTGTAAATGCTATTTCTCAGATCATAGAATGAGATGGAGTCACCTAGAAATCTTTGTAAGACAGACCTATTTTGACCATTATTTATTTTTTCTTGCATTATGTTCTTTGTTAAAAACAAGTTTTATTTTCTGTCATTCCACAAATACAAGCAGGACAACCAAGCAGCTGTTAACCTTTCAGAAACATTTTTTCCTCTGTATTTCCAATGTCCCTTGTTCTGAAGAACATTATTCTGTATTCATGCCTGGGCTACTCAGTGACCCACACATGTATGATTCCCACCGCACTCAGTACTGTTGTTTTTGTAAGGAATGTGAAACAGAATCCAAGATTAAAGAGACAGAATTAAAATAAAGCATTAAAATGCCTGCCCTTCAACTTTTTTTCATTGCTCTTAAGTCTTTGTCACATACCAGGTCTATATTTGGGCCATAGCATATTGAGAAGGATGGTGTTTGAATTCTGATGAGAGCTACAGAAGTAGTGCTTGGGGCCATGAACAGACACATCTTTTCTCTCAAGGGCTTTGAGATGAAGCTCATTAAGTCTTATACAACACAGAGTATAGATAGTAGAGGAATATATTTGCAATCCCATCCAGCTCAGATATGTATCAGATCATTGTCCTCTATACGTGTGTTCTTTTCTGCAAATTGAAATCTCCTTCTGAGGGAGAGGCATCTTGGTTCCTGTGAAATGTATTTCCAGTAGAGTCTTCCTCACCCTGGGTCTATCTTCTGTTTGCTCCCGTGATTAAAAGTAATGGAATGTCCTATTAATGGTGTAAATGCTCTTCTGCTATCCTAATTATTCTCTTAGCCATTAATGAAAAGAAGAAAAGCAATTCTAGAGGTCAGGTAGCACTGGAGGAGCATGCAGTTTCTGCTTTGTGTTTGTACTTTCTGTTTTCATTAAATATTTCAGGTGCAGCTCTGCAAAGCAATAAACACATAGGAGGAAAACAACCTGAAGTATATGAGAATCTGAAAATAACACTGGTAAAATAATAATGAAAGGAGGTATAAGAGAAGAATATGCCATTAAAACAAATGTAATGACACTTCTGTTACATTTTTATCCAACCTTTTTTATATTTTATTTGAAAAAGGAAGTTTATGTACCTCGAATTGAAAGACATGTATCTTTGTTGGGATACATGGCAAGGAACATTGCAGCAATTGTAAACAGGTCATTGTAGTTGCTTTGCCTATATAGGGCATTCAAGCTAGCACAGCTCCAAAACAAAGTATGAATGGAGTTTTGATCCCCTGTAAAGCAATCCACAGGAAAACAATGTCCCTGTGCTGGCTGCCAGGTGTCCACCAAGCTGCTCTATCAACACCAAGCCCTCTCCTCAACAGGATAGGGGGAGCAAAATACAATGAAAAGCTCATGGGTCAAGATAAGGACAGGGAGATTACTCACCAGTTACCATCATGGGCAAAACAGACTCGACATGGGGAAAATTAATTTATTTTATTGACAATTAATCAGAGTAAGATAATAAGAAATAAGAACAAATCTATAAAAAACCCATCTTCCTCCCACCCCTCCCTTCTTCCCAGGCTCAACTTCGCTCCCAACTTCTCTACCTCCTTCCACCAAGTGGCATAGGGGAATAGTGAATGGGAGTTGGGGTCAGAATATTTTGTCTCTGCTGCTCCTTCCTCCTTATGCTCTTCCCCTGCTCCAGTGTGGGGTCCCTCCCATGGGACACAGTTCTTCATGAACTTCTCCAACTTCCTATGGCCTGCAGTTTTTCAAGAACTGCTCCAGCAAAGGCCCTTTCCATGAAGTACGGTCCTTCAGCAGCGGACTGCTCCAGTGTGGGTCCCCTGTGGGGCCACAGGTCCTGCTCCAGCATGGGCTCTCCATGGGCTGCAGCTTCCTTCAGCTCACATCCACCTGCTCCAGCATGGGGTCCTCCACAGGCTGCAGTGTGTAGTTCCAGAAGCAACTGCCATCCCAGAAGCAACTGCCGGCCCAGCTGGGAGGAAGAGGGCAGCTCTTGCTGCGTTGCAGGTATGGGCCATAGCTGTGCTTGACTCCAGATCCAGCTTTCATCAACAGATACAGGGTTCCTCTCCAGGGGCTTTACAAGAGTTTACAGTACACAATAGGACAGAGAATTTTGGGTTCATGTCACCTAGTAGTTACCTACATGCCCCTGTGTACTGCATCTGTCTTAAAGGCAAAGTTGTATCCTTGATGTTAGGTAGAAGAACTGGGTGGGCACTAAAATAACCAGAAAATCAGGTGGGATCTGGAGGCAGCTTGAGAGTGGGCTGTCCTCCTGCGTCTGCGTGGTGGTATGGAGCTGTGCAGCGTGGACCCACCTCACTAGAGCAAGTAAAGTGTGCAGGCAGGGCATGGGGCAGGGATCACACCCTACCTGAAATTACTCCCAGAGAATAGCCATAGCTTCCCAGTAGAAGGAAAATTTTGAAAGATAAAGACTCCTGAAAAAAAACCAGAGGTTTTCACAACATAGAATTGGGAGATATTTTGATAAATGATTTTTATTTTTGTGTCTTCACACTGAAGGTCAAAAGATTTCACAGCCTGATATAAAGTCCTGTGCTGCTCCTTTTCTCTGACCAGCTCCTTCTTGTTTGTTTATTTTTAACCTTTTCTCTCTTTATAAAGAAGCATCACTAATGCATTTATAAAGTCTAGATGTGAGGTGTCTGCAGGAATCAATGTACCTAATTCAATTTTCCTAGGCAATCTTTGGATTGTTCTTAATGGGAGGTTCTGCAGGTGAAGAATTGATGATGCTGGAGGTATTTTAAAAAGGGAACTCTTTGGCCTAGGACTTCGATTAGATGCTCTACTGAGGCAGATACCTTTCTCCAATACCCAGAAAACAAAGTTATTGCCTTGAGCTAACAATAATTGTACAAAAATGTATCTACAAGTGAATGAATATTTACAGTGATGTCAATTTAACAGGAACACTCTTTTTTCCCTGAGGCGATTAAAATATCTCATCTTACTCTAGGTCATCTCTTTGTCCCCGTATATGAATAATTACTCCAGACAGTTTCTTAAGAAAGCAAAAAAAAAAGACGATATTATTGAACTACTGCCAAAAATTTAGAAATGTAGCCAACTCTTAATACTTTCTAAAGGATTAAAAGGTCAAACCTGATTTAGTGGCATGTTGCTTCATTTCACAAGGGTTTATATTGATTCATTTAGGGATAGGACAGAAATAGACCACAACAATTGCAGGTGTCAAAAGTAAAGTGCATTCCTAAGGGTGGAGGACCAGATAGTATAAAGCATAAAAGCCAGTTAACACTTACTTCTGTGCCTGAGCTTTCCCACACATCACACCTAGACACTTGGGATAGGAGATCTTCACAGCAGAAGAAATTTCAAGAATGTTTTGAAGGAAGAATCAAGGTGTTTGATTAGGAATATGGAATATCCTTTACCTTCAAGCTACTTTGTAGATCTTCAGTTTCCCTTCAATTCTGTAAATCTCTGGGACCTCCCTTGCTAAACTTACAAGTGAGACTCTTAGGGGGGGTGAAGAGCTCTGTGAGGCTTCTCACTCTGTTCTACTGATTCTCTTGCAAATGCGTTGTTCAATGACCTATTCCTTTTGGAACTATTCTATGCCCAGCCCTGAGCCCGTATCTCCTTGCAGCCTTTGCTCTAGGAGAGAAGATATGTTCTTTTTATTCTGTTGGTAAAAACTGTACAAATCAAGTGTACAGTTTTCCAAAGTTTAGAATACTGACTTTTTTTCCATTTAGTGTCATTTCTTTATCTAAAATAAAAGTCTTGTGATAGTTTTATAATACTATTTAAGATTTATTTTATTTATTCTTTTTGTTACCATTTTTACTGTTATTGTGGGCTGATTGAAAATTACTAATGAAACTTTTTCCCTGTAGAACACTGAGCTTGTTTGTGGTTTTTTTTTTTGTGGAAAACAATCAATCTTTGAATAATTCCTCTACTGGGAACATAGAAGTCAAACAAGTCTTTTACATTTTCTGGTCTGAGATTAATGTTTGGTTTAGATCAAAATCAATGTATCTTCTTGAGTGAATATCATGATACTGTAGGGAGTAAGCAGAGTACATTGTGGGAGAAGTAAACTGGCTGGCCGATGGACTGGGGGCACGGTTTAGCTAAAGCAGCACCCTCTATATGACATGCTCGAAGCTCAGGTGAGGAAGGAGATTTCAAGAGCCCTGCCCAAAAATGGTATAGTAAATGTTGGTAATGAAAATATTTCTTTTTTAAACATATAATAATTAAATGCTTAGCTAAAATTATGTAAATTTTAGCATATTTTTTAATCATATTTTTGAATTTTGCCTTTTTTTCGGGCCAAAAAAAGATGTCTTGATGTCAGATCTTCTCTTGAGAGAGCATTTTTCATTTTCTATAAAATATATTATTATTCAATTAAATTCTGGGCCATGTCTGGATGTGTAACAAAGGATTGTCTCTCCTCTGAGGATCTCACAGACTAAAAGTAGACAGGTTTGTGGATAGAGGCCTGATAAGAAGAAATGATGAGGTGGCTTTCTGTGCTAGGGAAAAATTTACCTTTTCTTTGTATACATGGATAGAATAAGCAAAAAGCAAATGGATTTATGGCTTAGAATTTGTAAAGTTGCTACTTGTTTTGTATTCAGGACAGTAATGTAAATTACATGATTTGTTCAGTGTGGTTACAAGAATCAGTATTTTTTTTGTGAGAGGCCAATTAAACTGAATGGTTTCATTTGCCCTTAGCAATGGCTGTAATGAACAATAATAGAATGGGCTGAGTTTGTTTTAGTTGGCATTGGTTTGTTTTGTTTTTTTTTTTTTTAATTCACTTTGTGACAAATGGTTTTGCTTGAAAAGCTTGCCTTGTTTGGTTTGATTTGTGCCCAGACTGAGTACATTAGGAAGCGATGATACTTATCTGTGTGGTTCACATGCTAATTAAATTGACTTTACCAAAGCATACAAATGTCTCCCATTATTTTCTTTTCTCTTACCTTGTGTCAATATGTTTCTATAATAAATCAGAAAATCTTTATTCTGCAGGCAGATAGTATTTGAGAAGTGCAAAACATGCATCCATTTTGATGTTTTTTACTTTTTTCAGAGCCTAGCTTGCAAAGACAGAAAAGTATCAGGAAAGAAAAGCTTTCCTATGCCAATTTCTTTGCTTCATACATCATGAAAAGAAAAGATAAACTGATGGGTTGCTTATTCATAAATTGAAAAGGTAGATTTATATGACAGCTTAAATGAGGTCTAGCAAAATCCACTTTTAAGCTCAGGTTTGTACTTTGCGAGAGAATTTTGACTAATCAAACAGAGGTGGCTGTATAATGAATAATTCATGAATACGGTGCCTGTGAAGAAGCAGGCTTTAAGTACCTGCAGAGGGACTCCATTGACACCATAATTAGCAGCTGGTGTTGGCTGGTTGGTGATGTCACTGTTGCTCCAATGTATAATTATAACTTGTACCCTGCTGGTGAAGTTGTCTGTATGTAATGTTTCCCCTCGCTGGTGGCACGCATGCTTTTACACACACAAAGGAGAGGGGGCAGCCATTCCATTCGCCATGCCCAGCCCCAGCCCATAACCCCTGGCTGCACCTCCCTTTGCCTCTCAGCACCCTTCGTCATCCTGTATCCCTTTTTTTTCTTTTGCTCGCCATGATCTTCTTTCCCACCTCCTGCTAACACCATCAAGGGAGTTGTCATTGTTGCTGTTCCCACACACAGTGAGTGTGGGGCCCAGAGGGAAGATCAGTGCTCTGCTAGGCACAGTTCCTCCCCAAATGTCCCATGAGTGAGTAGACAAGGCAGTGCTGTACCTTCAGAGACACATGTCCTGCATGGTACAGAGGTGACAGGGCATAACAGAGGCCGTCAGGACACTTTGTTCCTCAAGAGACAGTTTTCTGGGGCTGTGGCTTTCTGGGTGATTCTGGCAGCTGTGGCACGTACCAAATCTAATTGGGAATTTTTTCAACTGCTGTTTATTTTAAGATGCAAAACTTTATCACTGAAAGCCTAGCTGTTAAAAGAAAGGTATTGGTAGTCTAGCAGAGAGAGAAGGAAATCTCTCATCAAAGCTGGGAGTAAAACCAAGGAAGTAAGAGGAGGAGGACATGCATCCTCCAACAAGGCAGCATTTGTCCAGAGATCCAGCAGATACAGATCAAGTAGCTGCAGAATATGCAGTAGAGATTAGGACAAACATCATATTTTTCAAATGGACAATCCGGAATTCTTTTCATTAAAAAAAACCCCAACCAACCAATCCTCCCTTGGAAAAAAAAAAACAAAACAAAGCAACAGAAATTCTTTTTTGTCTTCATGCTGAGCAAGTGACAGAAAAATTGCTCCTGTCCTGTTCTGGAAGACCCCATATGGGACCATTGTGCTAGTGACTGAACAGCTCCTTTATTGCCTTCATTGCCTTCCATTGCCTCCTGCCCTTGTTGCAGTATATTCCCATCATCCCAGTGATGTCCTCTGAGGATGCTGGTCGACACCTCTGTGCTGGCAGGCTGCTGTGGTAGATGTGGTCACTGTGAGAGTCCTTGTTTGCACAAGCACTGGTAAACTAGACAGGGCACTGGTCTACAGGATCCAAAGGATGGACTGCTCTATCTTTATGCAGAATTAAAGAAAGCTCAGTAGGAGTGATGTTCCCTGATACAAAACCGAAAACCTGGAAAAGTTATTTTTCTAAATAAAGATGGATAAAAATAGTTGCAAATAATTATTTTCATTTCAACATGTGTATGTATCTATATATCTTTACATACACACAAAAGTAAGTGCAGCCTCTGAATTCTTCAGATGTAAATTTTAAAACATCTCCAGGGAGTGTAACATCAGGTGTTGTATATATCTGCTTTATATGACTGGAATCAAAATTCAGAGATACCCTTGCTTCTGCAGAAAGCCACACCTAAGCAGCCACGTGGCTACAGCACATTGTAAAGATGAGCCCTGTCGGGCTGTTAAGAAATCTTGCTGGGATGACTTATGGTGAAGAAAGTCTGTGAGCTGGGAAGAACCTCATGGTTCCTCTCAGAACATGGTTTTATGGATGTTTGTCTGTAGGCATATCCAAGTGTGTGCTAAGGGTTTTTTTAATCACTGGGCTAAGGTGAGGGGGAACAATTACTCCCTCCTTCCCCCTGTGTGTCTGCCCAGTAACACATATGGTTCATCAGCACAAAATACCCCCAATCACAACTTCTCTGGGTGCAATGCAAAAGTTATCGGTCAAAATTTTGTTAGCTCTAACATTTTTTGTTGTTGTTTTTTAATGAGCCGCATTGCTAACTTTACTCGTAACTGAAGTGGATGAGCACAATAATTTTAGCTCTCTAGCTTTAACAAAGTCATGGTAATTTATGAACCAGCAATTTCCTTTCTCTGAATCTCAGAGGTTTTATATGGCAGCGAATTGCTCATTTGTGCTGTAGCAATTTTATTCAAGGTAGTGTCCCAGTCATTATGTGCTCAATGATGTCTTCCACAGATGTTTGGGTTTGTATCAGTGCTGGTTAGTCTGTGATGTGTGTTAATTTAGAGATGTAAATATTGGCCAGGGTTCTGTATTTTAATTGAATAACACTCTGGGACTGAACTCACATTCTTTCGATCCCAAAGTGAGAACGCTACCCACAGAGCCACAATAACACACGGGCAAATGGCAGTTTGGTAAAGCAATATCAAGTAAGTGGTAATATCTTTCTGTTCGGCACATCTGTTTTTTATAGGCTAGGACTCAGGTGTGTATTTATGCTTGGAAAGGAATGTTAGTTGCAAAGAGAGAAGAAAGGAAACCTGTTCCTTTGCCAATCATTCCGGTATTTCTAGAGATGAACTTTTTCAATAATTACAAGCCAGGGAGCCAGGTTATAGCAGGCCCTTGTTTAAGGGTTTTGAAGGGGTAGGAGACTTGCCTTCTGTGTAAAGAGCTCTTTTGTGCTGGGCCAGTGGAGTGCCCTGCCTGGACTTTATGTCTCAGTCAGTACTTGTAGACAGGAAGGCAACAAACCCTCTTCAGAGCTGGAGGAGAGGGTAAAATTTGTGTCTCACAGAAACTCACAGGTTACAGAAATGAGTGCAACTTCAATTCGCATGCAGCAGGGCTGAAGTGCTATGTATGGTCCCTCTGCCGTGTGTGTGTAAGTGTCATGCCTGGCAACAAGGGACAGTAGGTAGGTGTAGGGACTAGCTACCTTAATCCTACACACAGTGACACCTCTGGCTAATGATGACTCCAGCAACATAGTTTTTGCTAACCATTTCCCATTTACTTTCCTTCGGTGATTTAAAAGCTTTTTAGGGACTATTTGAGAAGTTTCAGTTAATGGTTTATATCATAGAATAGGGTAGAATAGGGTAGAGTAGAGTAGAGTAGAGTAGAGTAGAGTAGAGTAGAGTAGAATAGAATAGAATAGAATAGAATAGAATAGAATAGAATAGAATAGAATAGAATAGTTCAGTTGGAAGGGACCTACAACGATCACCTAGTCCAACTGCTTGACCACTTCAGGGCTGATCAAAAGTTAAAGCATGTTATTAAGGGCATTGTCCAAATGCCTCTTAAAAACTAACAGGCTTGGGGCATTGACCACCTTTCTAGGAAGCCTGTTCCAGTGTTTGACCACCCTCTTGGTAAAGAAATGCTTCCTAATGTCCAGTCTAAACCTCACCTGATGCAACTTTGAACCATTCCCATGTGTCCTGTCACTGGATACCAGGGAGAAGAGATCAGCACCTCCCTTTCTGCTTCCCCTCCTCAGGAAGCTGAGGAGAGAGCAATGAGGTCACCCCTCAGCCTGCTTTTCTCCAAACTAGACAAACACAGAATCCTCAGCCACTCCTCATAGGACGCGCCTTCCAGCCCTTTCACCAGCTTTGTTGCCCTCCTCTGGATGCATTTGAGTGCCTTATCACCTTGACAAAGGATCACAAGGAAGAGGTGGTGGGACCAGGAAATACTCCCTGACTGCTGAAGAGTAACTTGCATTTTCACAGAGGCTGGGGGAACCAGAGACTGTGGTGCAGGAGCTCCCAAGACAGAAATAATCTTCCTCCAAAACAGCAATGCTGTTACGGGGTCTGAAAGTCTGCACCACCACTATTTAAATGGAGTAATCCCATTAAGTGTCATAGAACTAGGTATTATCAAGACCTGGATGAGCTGATGTCTTGGTTGAAGAAGAGGATTGAGAGTCACAGGCTCTGCAGGCTGAGGATTTGCTGTCATTTTCTTTGCTGACTGAAGCTCAGCAAGTGCCTGTGTGTAGTACAGGAGCATAATACTGCAGAGTGCTGTAGGAGACCTGAGTGCAGGTATGGGAGGGACCTCTCGCCTCTGCTGAGATGTTAATGGTGGAATAGCTGAGCTACAGGCAGCCTTTTTGCTTGCATGAGTCACCAGGCTGCAAAATCAGATAGTATCTGCACAAATGAATACATGATTGCATCTAAATCTTGTACCCATCCTGGAAGAGTTGCATACTACCATTCTGTGGGCTGAATGAGTATCTAAGTCCAAGACTTAACAACAACACAATTCAAATGTTTGCACATATATTTTTTTATGGCAGTAGTAAAGGATTCTAAACAGTTTAAGAATAAAGTCCTAAAAACAACAAACCAAACCAAAAAGTAGATTATCCAGCAAGATAATGAATTCTATTTTATGCAGGATATTGTGGCTAAC
>VYZW01011467.1:79882-106938 GCA_013401315.1 Balaeniceps rex
GAATAATGAATTTGGGAGGGGTTAATTTTATATTGACAGAAAACAGGGCTTCCCAAACTATCTAATGTTTTTCCCATTATAAGAAAATACAAAAATGTAATCTTTCTATTTAAAGATTACTTTTTTTAACTAATATTATTATTATTATTATCTCTACCTCAATATTTTAGCAGTTAATGCAAAATCAAATATTTTTGTTTATTTATCTTACACAGTAAAATGTCTGTTAAAATGCTTTCCTACTTCTATGGAAAAAAGTATAGTAGAAGATAAATAAAGATACTTTTATAGATTTAGGAAAACTCTCAAATTATCAAACCTAAATGAACTTTGTCTCTGTGGAGATTTAAAGATTATGTGAAATAAGTAGGACTAATCTGAAGAACATCATAGCTTTTAATAAAGAGAAAAATTCAGGGTAAGAGCTGGGATTTCCAATATCTCTACTCTTCCTTTCACCCTTTCCTTCCCCCACTTCTTCACTTTTGGACTATCATTGGACTATCACTTGATCAGAAGAAGTGATTACCAGAGAGATAAAACCTGTTTTCTCCTAAATTTCAAGTTCATGTTAGCACAGAGGTCTGGAATGTTAATTACAGAACTCAATTATCTGAAGTTAATATTCTATTAATCACACAGGCAAGAAATAGAGTTGTCAAGGTAAAGTGAGCTAGTGCTTTAAAATGTGAAACAAAAACTGGATGGGCAATGGTGATCAGGTGGATACAGAGAGTAAACTGTGTTAGCATATTACTAACTCTTCACATGGATTCAAGCAACTTTAAATAGTGAGTTGCTTTAATATTCAATTCTGCATCTTGGATTAATGTGTTTTTATACCCATTTGGTGATTCCTGATTGTTTAAAAGAGGGAGAGTTAATCCTGCGTACTTATTTTTTACAAAAAGGTTGTTTTAACTGTTAAACAGTACTGTCCTTTGCAACAAATTACGTATTTCTGTGAAATTAGAATGTTTACCAGTACCCAAGTAGTCTGATTGTTGCTTGTCTAATGTGTCTCACATCTTTTAGTTATATATGGATGCACATTTAAAGCACTGGTTCTGCCAAACTAGCTGTTTGCTAGTGACATTGATTCACTTATTTCTTTAATCTTTTTCTAAGAGAAGGAAAGAAAGCAACTAGGCAGATGTTTTTCTGTCTCTGCTGAATACCCTGAAAAATCTACACTGTTTCTAACATAAATGACTTTGCAAATAATACTTTTATTAAGGTATAGTTTGCCTGTATATTCCAAATCTATTAGTAACCTTTATCTGTATTAAGCAATGATGAGACTTAAGAAGTTTTTTTTTCCTTTTTTTGAACGAAACTGAACCATCAGGAAAAATGAAATATTATTATCCTGGACGTATAGCTTGCAGTTTAGGCTGTAAATGTGGCTTGGGGCCATGTGAATAGATGTCATTATGGGATTGAAGGTCATAGTTTCTGGAAGAAGATTCTGACAAGATAAGGGAAGATGCACAGGGCAATATTTTACCCTGTCAAGCTTTGAACTGCTGATGAGACAAAATGTACTATTTTCAAAAAATACCTAATTGATCCAGGAGCTTTTTTTCTGAAGTTAATGGAACCTTATTTCAGTGGATGTTTATGGAGTGTGGTTGCCTGATCTATTCAGCATTTTTATAAGTCCTATTTTTAAATGTTTTGTAAATTCATCTCTAAGGTTCTGAAGTCACAAAGTTCAGAAAGCATTAACCCAAGAAGCTCCCCTTCCTTAATTCTACAGGACAAATTTTATTAGTAATTATTTTTAAAATTCCCTAAAATGATTGAAACAGAGTTATTGTTTTGACATTTTTAGCAGCAGTAGTCTTTCAAAAAAGCTTATTTACTAAGTGTTTCAGTAGAGACAGATTCTGGTTTTGAAAACCATTTTTAGTATGCAGAAAATTGATCTGATCCCTGGAATTTATCTGTGGGTTTTACCTTCTTTATTTGTCTGAATTTCTTTCTGACAGTGATGGTGTCATTTATCTATTTTTTGTATTATTTTATATGTACTTTTAAAATGGATGCATAAAAATTCAGAGGCGTTTTCTGTGAGAAATAACCATCTCAAATCCTGTTGACTGAAGTTTGAGGTTATATGCTTTAGATGGTGTAAATCAAAGTAGTTACTTACATCAAGTAAGGCTCTTATACTAAT
This sequence comes from Balaeniceps rex, assembly GCA_013401315.1. Classification (NCBI taxonomy): domain Eukaryota; kingdom Metazoa; phylum Chordata; class Aves; order Pelecaniformes; family Balaenicipitidae; genus Balaeniceps; species Balaeniceps rex. The sequence goes on from VYZW01011467.1 coordinate 82,062, forward strand.
TCATTTCATCTGTTCATGCAGATTTTCTGTTAACAGTTTTCCTGGGAGACAGCTACTTTCCTTCCATTTCCATATATCTGGGGATTTCAAATCCTACCTTTCCCAGTCTCTTTAGAAAAATCAGCAGAAGCAATTTGTTATAGAAGGTGTGACATGCATCTTATATGAGGGAGGCGTTTGCTTTCTCAGAGAAGTGGAGCTTGATGGTGAACAAAACATATTTGCTATTACTGCTGAAATTGATTAATCTGCTAAAATGTAACGTTTTGCAGGATAGCCCAAGACATTTTTGGAGAAGCAGCTCTAGTATCTTAGTGCCAGCTCTGATTTTAAAGAAGTAAGTCAGACCAAAGTCTCCACACTCTAGTCTCAGTCTGCAGAAATGATTCCACTGATGTCAGGGCTAAAATATATATTGACTTCAGTGGGCCCAGGATTATTCCTCTCGTGTCCTTTCTATCAACACATCAGTAACCTGCTAATGTTAGATAGATGATTTGAATAGGCAGTCATGTCATAGGTAGAGCTGTGGAAGTTATTTATTATTAACTGGGAGTACAATGGCATTTCACCTGACTTTAAAATCCTTAAATTGCCTAACAATCTTTGAAATAGGGCACAGATTTTTAAGCTTCACACCAGCCATACTGAGAAACAGAGGGCAAATGCTAAACCAACAAAGCTCCACTGAAAAAAATGTCAAAAGTAAATGTAATTTCTTCTAAAATCATATGATGCTCCCTCTTTTCTGGGTAACCACTCAGCTTGTCCAGCACTGAAGCAGATTTAAATTGGAAAAACGCCTTTATTAAAACTTCCCCTGAGCTCTTGTTTCCCTTTTACATTCCAAGTACACTCGCGTTCCACTCAAATACACTCCTCATACCTATTGCGCACCCTTTCCTATGTACTCATTTCTCACTTCAGTGCTGTCAGGAGGCGATGGTAATTTACTTCTATTTCTTTGTAATTATTACTCCCTGATTGATATTACTTATTATCAAAATGTTCAGAATGACTTCTTTCCTCGTTTCAGCTGAGAGACACAATCAGATACAATTGATAGGAAAAATTAGCTCTCTTCTTGATTGGCAAAATATTGCAATCCTGAAATTTAAATTTTGCTTACCAATTAGAATTAATTCCACAAGAGATAAAAGGTATATTTCTGAGCGTATTCAGCTCACAGTAGTATTACATACCGAGTTATCTGAGAGTGTTTTAATGAGTGAGAAATAGAGACGGTAAGGTCATCTAATTCAGGACAGACAATATAGATCCGACAGGCATAATATCATCACCTAACAGCTTTGCAGAGCTGTTAGGAGGTTTGTGGAAGGTATGAAAAGGAAAATCCCACAGGAATCACTGGCATGTTGTTTTATTTTACTAAAAGCGAATATTAGCAAATTGACGAAATACAAAACCTGTTCAAGTCAATGGAACCATTCAGTCCAGATCTCATGTAAATCTTGAGGGTTATTTTGTATATTTTCTTTCTTATCCAGCAATTTGTTAGGCAAGACAAAGTATTTCAGTTGTCCTCATTAATCTTTGAGTCTACTTATTCAAATTTTGTGATGTTATCACTCCCTCCCCTGAGATAGTTTCCTATGTCATTAGTCAGAAATGAATGACTATGTCATTGGCTCTGTCTGAAGAGAAAAAAACTGTATCTCCATCTAGGTGGTCACTGATCAGAAATGGATTTCAGAAAAAGTATATGGGACTAGAATCACGACAATAAAACATACTGGTTTTGATTATCTATGCTTACCTTACTTTCATGTGTTTTGAAACTTTAACTGCTTACTCTTCTATAAAACATGTATTATAAAAGCACAAATTAGGTCTGAAGGTAATAGCAGTGTAATTTTGCAAGAGGGTAGATGTAGCTTCAGGAATTGAGATACAACTGGAAGAGTGCTGGGAGAGACATTTAGCACTGATCACCATGGGGAGATCTGGTCTGTCTTACATTTCTGGCTGCAGCTTATAACCAGGAGAGACAACGCAGAAAAACCTTGCTTTTCCCCACCAGGAAGAGACTGTCACTAGACAGCCAACGTGAGCTATGTCCAGTCTGGGCAGACTCACTGCATCTGTGTGGGATGTAGTACAAGAAGGATTTTGGTCAGCCAGGAGTTAAGCACTGTGCAGCAATCAGCACTCAGGAGCGCAGCACCCACATCTCCACCTGAGGATTAGGTCTGCAGCAGTGAGTGACAAAGCTGGCTCCTACTTTCCTCCCTTTCCTGGACTCTTCTCTGAGGATGTCAAGAAAGTACTTAAATTCACTTGGGAACCTTGGTTCAGAGAAACCACCAGCACTTATTTGGGTGCTGTTGTCACTTCCATTCCATCCTGTTATTTGTATAACACCCTAGGAGAGTTAAAGTATTCATCTAAAGATGTGGGATGCCAAAGTTCAAGTCTCTCCTCTGCTGGAGAAAATGTAAATCTAAAAGACACCCATTTTTTTCCAGAAGCGTCTCATACATACCATGTTATATAACCTACTGGTAGGGAAACCTCCATCCTTCCTGTTGGAGCAGTGCTACAGAGCAGAAAAGAGTGCAGTGAGTAGAAAAATGCTTGAAAAAAGCCTGATCAATTGCTTTAATTTTTTTCCAAAGTATGTTTTGAGATCTGAGCAGTAGAGAGGTATTTCTGTGAGTACTTCTATATTAGGAATTTTATCATATGCAGGTAGATGTTCATGGCCAGAAGGGACAATAACAAGGATCTATTTCACTCCCTCTCTAACACAGGCTGTAAAAATAACCCAGTGATTCCTGCATTAAGACTACTGGCTCAGATAAAGCTAGAAAACCCCTTTCAGAAAGCTGAATATTTGTGCTCTGACTATTTGTACCAATGAACTGAACTTTTTGCACTGTTTTTTTAGGTGATCTATTCAATTTTCTAGCGCCAGAAAATATGGACATGAAAGTATACCATTGCATCAAACAGCGCAGCAAAGCACAGCCATGTGTGACAGCACAGGAATGTCTACATTTTCTGGGAATTGGACAGATTTTTTTTATTTAAAAAATGATTCCTAGAACAGCTTCATTACCCTAGACCTAAGCAAATGTGGATATTAAAGTCAGTATCTTAAGTCGTATATATCAACATACAGAAAAGTTGCTGCCAGGGAACATTAATAGTGATGGAAAACATTTTGGCTGAATTTTCCTAATGCTTCTACTAGAAAACTTATACAAAATATTGTTATTACTTTGTTATTATTATATCAAGAGATTCCAGTTAAGATTGTCTTTTTCTCTGTTATGCCAAGGAATATACTTGAAAATAGGAAAAAGGATACTGAGTCTGTCCTTATACGCCTCTTAAAGAGTCAAGCTCAGTTGAGAGAATCACAAAAGATTCAGGTTTTCCTGCCTTGTAGTGAAAGAGCTGAGGAAGCAAGTTCTAACTGTTGTGAAACACCATCTCAAAGCAGAGATGGGATTAAGAACAACAGAATTCTCGATAAAAATGGTTGCTTGGGTTCACCTCTGTTGCTCCTGGAATTTGAAAAATCATCTCTGTTGAGATGATTGTGCTCAAAGGGCATATTAATGCAACCTGCATCATTATGCACAGTTTCTTGTTTGCTTTATTATCTTCCAAGAACCTTTTATCTGAGAACAAATCTAGTTTGTTCGCCATCACTGAATAAGACATACAGCTCCAGACGTAGAGGAGAACATAAGGGAAGGAAGAATAGCTTTCAAGTGGAAGCGAGTGAAACATCTTTCAAATTGAAAGAGGGAAGAAGAAATAGCATTTGGGACACAATCTGGGACACCAGCAGGACGCACTATTACTAGGAAAAGATATCTAATCAAGCTAATATACTTATGATTAGCATAGCTTTTAAGCTAATTTCCATTTATGGAAATGTTACACTATGGTTGCTGTTGTACCTGGTTAAGCACCTTGTGTTTTGTAGGAGCACTGCATTGATTGCACCAGGCTATGCCTCACTTGGCCAGCCCATTATATGAAGAAAGCTGAGCTATACTATCAAGCACTAGAAAGACTATTGGTCTTAACATAAGCTGTCAGGCTTTACACTTCAAAATATAATTTGGCTGATCTCTGGAGGACTGGAGGCTTTTCCACTCCTAAGTTTCAATTGGATGATAGGCCAGGTAGACCCCAGTTGTCTCAGGTGACCTGCAGGTGACTGTTGCAGTGCTCCCCGGATGCTTCCACTGTCTTGCCCACACCAGGGCTCTGACTGAAAGCTACTGTGGCTGCCTGGCTCACTTATCTGGGTCTTCCCTGTGCAAACATGAGTGAGGCTGAGGCACGCTTGGATCTCACCATGGAGTGGTGGTGTTAGGTGCCACCCTCCCTGTTTAGACATAACCTATGAAATCCATATGAATCTGAAAGGTTTGAGACATGAGGAAAGGAGTGTTTAGCTTCATGCATGACAGACAAACCTCCCCAGTTGTTATCTGGTCAGTTTGTTTCCACTGCACATAGACCACTCCCCAGCTATTATTTTCTTCTTTAATTCCCTTATTGAAGATGTGTACATTGGAGCCTGATATCTGATGTGTATGCAAGGGAGAGCTCTGCTGCACCACAGACACCATAAATAACTATCTCACATCAGAGGTAAAGCATATTGCTGGTGCGGCTCATAATGTTAATACTGAGTGTTAATGTCCTGCCCTTTATCTTAATTAGTGTTGGTTTCAATTAGAAGTAAGCCATTCACTTTGGAATAAAAGAACTGACCCACACCTCTTCCCCAAATTTGAATTATCCCCACAATTAAGTGCTAAGTATCTGTCTTGACACTTACAGGACCTTTATCACCATCATATCTGAGTGGATGGCAGTGAACTGCAGCAGTCATTCACCCACCCATTCCATAAATTTTTCATTTCAGATACTAAAGATGTCTTCTGTGATGCATTTCAGGACAGCATTTTATGTGCTTTACAAAGGACTGACAAATTTCTCTCATAACCTGTCGTTGTCCTTTGTACTCACTCTCGGGTCTTTTAACAAGTTTCAGAAATTGATAATTTTGTGATACTGGGTTCTGAGCAACTTATTTACATCCTCTTAGACTACCCTTTATTCATACCTTTAGTACAGCTCCTGCTTGGATTTAGAGTAGAAGGGTCACAGTTACTGGAGAAAACGAAAGATATATTTGGAAACAAGGTTTTCGATTTTATGTGTGTAATGCAGCATACAATATGTGTTTGTTTTTCTGTATGTCTGTGCACGTCATATTGAGAGAGCAGCTAGACTATTTGGTTTTGAACATTTTATCCAAAAGGGCCTTTAATTTCAATCTGAATTTCTCTGTCTGCTCCAGTTCTGACATTAGTGTGTTGACTCTGTAATCTGAAGGCTTTTGGTCTTTAGGATTCTCTATCCCATCTGTTTGCATGATGCTGGTTTTGGAGCCCCTCAACTGTATAGTGGTACATCTTTTAAATATGTTCTTTATGCAACAACAGTTTCCCAAAACGCAACTGTTTTTAGAGTAGGAAAAGACTGTAGTGATCGGGAGTAACTGTCCTGTTAGACTGAGATAATGAGCTTCTGAGGCCCTCAGGTATCTTTCTGGTGAGTTTAGTAACCATAAGCACTTCCACCTAGGAATTAAGGTTTCTTTGTGCTTCCTGAGAGCAAGAACCAGAGTGCTGAAACAGGGTCTCGCATCGTACAGTTACAGAGGAGTACAGTCAGTGATGCAGACTGAAGGATTTTATTCAAACATCTGAGCAGCTGGAAAATTATGGGAATTGTAGGGCGCTGTGAATTCACAGAGTGGATTACCTGGATCTTAATCAACCCTTTCTAATGGATATGCAACAGGGAAGAATACAGGTCATCTATTCAACAACCCGATTGACAACCCTATCAGCAACACCTGAGAGCCATTTCAGGGGTTCAGATGTTTGGGAACAGCCAGAGCAGTGATGATAGGGGCACCAGTGTGGGGTCCTGAATGGTATATCCCAATTGGTTTAACGTCATTCTACAGCTTTGTGTTTCTAAATGACACAATGAGTTAGAAACCTTTGGAAACATTGTTTGCCTTTCCTTTGGTAAAGGGTAGACAACTGTCAGTAAAGGAAAGTGACACAAATGAGCCGCATTTGCACATGCCCCTGCCATAATCCAAAAGAAGGATGCTTTCCAAGATCAGAAAGCATGCTTTAGTTAGTAACATGTTAGTTAAGATGTTAGTAACATCTTTTGAACAATTGAAGGCAAAAGGGTTGACCTTACAATATGGTGTGAATGTGTGTTATTTTCACAGTTCCAGGCAACCCACCTCACCTTCGGTCTGATATGGCAGGTTGAATTTCGTTTGTCATATGTTTCATGAATGTATGAGGGGTCTTTACCTACAGAGATTAGCGTACATATACAGAAAGGTGTGTGGGAACTGTGAAAATGATTCTGTACGGCAATTCCCTTGTTATGCTATATGATGTATAATAAAACACATAGTAAGGACTGTAACACGCTTTTATTTCAAAGTGACAAAGGAATATAGGAAAAAAGTAAAACTGTATACTTGCAGCTGTTTTCTATGCTTCTCAAAATGATCTCTACTTCTCAAGAAAACAGGTATTTTTTACTGTGTTAATCACAGATTTCTTTGTAAGGTCTGTATGAATTACAATATTAGTGATTTAATATTGTCTTTTGATAATGTGACATTTGTTTGTATGAGACCAGGCCAGACTGAAGCTATAGAGAATCTGAAAGTTATGTTATAGGCTCTTTATGCCTGCAGTCATTTTCTTTTCGTAGAACGTAACAAAAACTGAGTGGACAAAGTTGCAGAACAACATAAAGAGTATAACAGTTTCAAAACACTTTGAATTTGGCAAGTAAGAACAGACAAAACAACAAAGTGTGCCAAAAAAAGTGCTCACAACAAGCTGAGTGAGCAAAATGCTTCCTTTACTGCAGCTGTTCCACTTACTTCTGGGACAAGAGGGCAAAGCAAGTCCAAATTGATCTAACAGAAAATCTTGCAGTTCAGTAAAAGCTTTCAGTGAAAGAGAGTCTGTGCGGTCACAAGCTGTTGTATTATACTGTATTGTACTGTTCACAGTTGAAAACTGTCCAGTACTGATATGGACCTGGCAGCCTCATCCTGAAACTCTTTCTGCCAGCAAGATGTCTTTGGAAGGCTGAAACAAATGAGAAACTAAATTCTTCACAGCTTGCCAAGATAAGAGGTTCCCGGGAACTGCTGAGTGTTAGATTGCTGCCCTAAACCCCTCAATTTCATGCTCTCTTTTTCTGTATTCCATATTGGTTCCAAATGGCTCCCTACCTTGGACTTTACTGTATCCTGCTGGGTTAAATGGGATGGACAGTCTATATGAAAACCAATCAGTTATTTTGACAGGAGACTTAGAGAAGGTCAAGGCCACCTCTTTTCAAAAACTTGTCTGGTGAGCCTTCAGCTGTCACAGATGAAAGGTCTTTGAGGTTCTTCTTTGGACTAGTCTGTCCTTTCATTTTGTCCCAAACACTCAGGTATCCATCTAAAGAAACCATTCCAGTGCATTGATCATAATATTTATTTGATTGCCATTGACCAAATTTAGAAGAGGAAAATTGTAACTCAAGTACACTAATTGTATAGTGCACTGCAATACCTAACATAAGAATGAAGACAATTCAATTTGACATTCATGTGAAGTACTCTCTCTTTCAGTGGTCTGCTGGCACATAAATGTGCTATTTTGAAACACTGCTTCTGGAGCTTATATAATATATGGCTGATACACAGTTAAAAGATTATGATGGGAGTCAGTCTCGCAGGACGTATTCTTTTTCATGTAAAAACAGACCACAATGAGGCTTGAAGTTGAAAGGTAATTTCATTAAAATCAGGTTTATGTTTAATATGCAAAGGGATTTATTTACTTTAATGAATATATTTTTCACCTTCTCCAAAATGTAAAGAAAAAAATTTAGCTTAAATTTAGAGTCCAGAACAATATGTCCCAATCTCACAAGCACACCAACACTTTTTTCAAGCATTATTAGTTCTAAAGGATTCATGTTTCAACACACATGTTCTGATCTAGGTGCTTAATTTAACCAAGTTCTTTAATAATATTTAATTACAGCTACCCTTGTTTCTTGGGGTTTCCAATTCATCATTGCATTGTCAACAACAATCACATTGTCACAACCCACATTACACTTGCAGAGAAAAAGGAGAGGAGGAGAAATAATTTTCAGTTCTGTGTTCTACAGAGATTTTAACAACTGACATATTCTGTACCTTTGATGAGTTTTGATATTTCAAGATTTCTGAGAAACTCTTAATTCAGTTCAGTGTTCTTACCTAAGGTTACATTAGGAAATACAAGGAAGATCTAGTTTGGTAGTTTTCTAACATTTCAGGTGATGGAGAGTTTCCAGAAGAGTTCAAATGTTTACAGCTGTCAAATTATTTTCGTTTTTGATATAGCCATGTAGAGCATGTGGAAAAATTGACCAAGTTACTTCTGATGACTTGGTCTAAATTGTGTCAGAGAAAATTGAACAAAAGCTACTTCAGCATCACATTTCAACAGTAGGACAGAACAGACCTACTCTCATTGTATTAAAATGGTGCATACATTTTACTAGAGTTTTGCTGATCTTTTTCTTTTGAAGGACATGTGCTGGTGGCTATACATGATCATTGGAAATAATCAGAGTTGGTGTGTGAAGAATGATGTATTTATTCAATGTTCTGTTGAAACACCCTGAGAAATGCTCAGTCAGCATGGTTTGTCACCACAGCTGGTAACCGGGAATTAACCTAATTTTGTAGTTCATAAATTTAACATTCTTAATACAATATTAATTATGGTCATTATATCAGATCAGTATTGAACCATATAGGCAACAATTCTTTATCAAGAAGTTCAAACAATGAAACTAGGAAAATGATCTAATCATAAGTCCTTAATTTCCTTTTGTCTTATTGAAACATATATCATTCAAAGAACTTCCAGACTTTTCTAATTTATTGAAACCATTAAAGAATGACACAGGTAATGCAATGGCAGCATATACAGGAAGAATGATAGTAGGTATCAACTCACTAGTTTAGTTAAGAAAATCATATCTAACTTACAACTTTGTTGTAGGACTAATTGAGTTTTGCCTAGCTAATACCTGTATAAAACAGAAGACACAGGGTGTGGTTGCTTATGATGGTGTTCAGAGGCAGACACATGAATCGAGGGATGAGAGCAGCTAAAATATATTTGTTCACCTGAAGAGCACTTGAATGTCTTTCAAAACAGTATGGCTCTAGCAGATTTTGTGGGAACAACATTAGATAATAATGGCTGGCCAGAAGACAAACCCATATAGATGGAAGGTAAGGAAGAACTGTCCTCGATCCAGATTGTCCTAGATCAGAGCCAGGGCTGGACTGAGTTACCTAAACACAGCCCTCTGGTGCCATCCAAGACACCCTTAGGTATTCTGCCTGGCCTCCAGCTGCTTCCCCAGAAGGGCCTGGACAACCTGTAGGTGCTTTGTCATATCTGCCAGCTTTGTGTGCATGCCTCAGAAGCCCTGGGGCCCCTCAGGTGGTCCAGGTGTTTATGCATGGAATTGAGCCCCAAAGACCACTCAGTCCCACAGTCTGTTTTTAACAAGACATTTGTATCAGTTCTAACTTTTAAAAATCTTTTGTGTGTCATTCATTAGGTGTTTATATTTGATTTTCAGAGAAAAATAAAACCCAACTTTTTATTCTCTTCTGTGCCTAAGCCCCTGTGATCTTCTTTCTCTAAACCTCATTTTCCTCTCATATCTCTTATTTAAAATGGATTACCAGTGGTGATATACTATTCCAGATGAGTATGAACCTTTGTGTTGGGCAGTAACATGTTCCTGTTCAAATTTATTTCTATTGTACCATCCTCTTAAGCCAAGGGAAACAAGACCTTTGGTTTTGAATTAGTGAACTCGAAATACAAAGGAATGGAAGAGAGGCAGTCTTCAGGATGTTTCTGACCTGTTTTCCTATTTCTCAAAAAAAAAGATGAACTGTGTGATTTCAAGCCTGAATTCTGTACACACGCACATACAGATACTCTGAGAGAAGATGAAACCTACTTTGAATAAGCACCTGAACTGAAACTCAACATTTTGCTGAGGCTTCCCCACCACTAATCCTGATAGAATTATCAAGCAACGTTGCTGGCTCTGAGTTATCCATACACATAGAGCAATATAATATTTATCATGTTAAATAATGCTTGGGCTGTTTGCAAAAAATTATCAAACTTAATACAAGTATTCATTTACAATCTGTTTTTTTTTTTTTTGTTTACGGTGCTTCTTAATAGCTGAAGTCTTTCCTCAGTTATACACATGCAATTCCTGTTGAAGGCAACAGGAATGATTCAAATATCTTGGAGCAAAATTGAATCCTAATTGTTTAATTTATGTTTTAATGTCTTTTTTTACAACAGTATTAATTAATTGTATAAATACTATTGAATGTGAAAGGACTACATGGAAGCACTATGTTGATTGCAACCTGAATTTATCCATTTATTGGTTGAATACCCATCCATATATTTAAATGATGCTTCTGATAATTTTTCTTGTCTTGAGAAACTGCTGGTAGTCTCTAGACTGCTAGCAAGTGAAGAGATGGTTGAAAAACAGACTTTGTCTCACAGGGGAAATTCTGACATTTCTGAACTTATTTTCATTCTCAACTGGAACAAAGATAACAATAAAAATGTATGAGGAAAGAAAACTTTAAAATAATTCATACAGAAATATGTATGTACAATTTCATTTCAGTCAGATAAAACTAGTTTCAGTGATGTGGAATGTTGCAATAAATATCCTATATATGTGTGTATGTGTACTGTGATATAATGTTTATATTAGAATGTATATTGTTAAAATTGAAATGAAATTAAACAAAACAAGGAAATAATTATGAAACATTATTACTTGATTGGAGCAAAATTATTCTTGCTTTACTGAAAGAAACTCAGAAAGCTGAAATAATTATTCCATCATTTCGTTGTGGAAAATTTCTTCACCCTCATGAAATGGAAGTCGTGAAAAAATTCTCATTAAGTTTCTGACCTGCTCAAACACAGCGGTGAGGCGCACCCCTTAGACCATAATGCTCTGACTGCTTCACCAGGCAAGACCCCGTAGAACATTAGTCCCTCTCCACAACAGGCCTTTCCTTAAACACATCCTGTAATGCCTTCTTAGTAGGTTAGTTTTACTATTAGATGTATTTCTTTCTATCTATCAAAATCTAGACTTTTTGGTTTAAATTTCTTTCTTTTGACAAGGTTTGTGGGTGAGCGGGCAATAATTAATATTGTGGTAATTTTTAAGGTTTCAAATAAGTTTTTGCTCTGCATTGCAATGAAAGGAAAGACTTCTTGAATGCTTTTAGAAACCATTATTGAGTTAAAAAAGCCATCTCTGTTAGAATATTTAGCCTTTAAGATGGGTGGTTTGGTGGTCTGAGGTAGTCTGGGGTCCATGGATAGGCATTACTGTCTGTAATAACATAAAACAAGTCTTTTCTCAGAAGCCAGGAAACATATAGGGAAAATGCAGCCTTGACAAAAATCAAGCTGGGTTAGATCTTTCAAGGATATTGAACAAATAACAAAAGAAAGGAAGACAGGTAACATGGGGCAGCAGCATGGTATTGATGTATAGGGATTAAAATGCAGCTAATATATATACCGTATCTTAGTTCCCAGTTGCTGAACATTTGGAGGACTGATGGGAAGGAATTTGTGGAAATGCAAATGGCTACACAATCAAAATGGAGATAAAATGAAAGGGGCTTTAATACTCAATATGTCCATAATTAAGGAAACAAATGACACATGAAACCACAGGTGTGGTAGCTATACCCAGTCAAATCAGGGGTATCATCATTTAGCTTGAAAATAAGACAAAGAATAATGTCTCAGAAAAATGCAGGGGAACATGAGGGCCATAGATAAATTTAATGTAGAAATTAAGAAAAGTTTTCTCTTCATTAAAGAAGTGGGGATTTGGGATGCTCTTTCAATTGGCAGGGAATTTGCCTTGCTTTAAGATGAGTTTACTGAGATGTTCCTCTGACATAGCTGACTAAAATGGCAGGGGAATAAACCTGACAACCTAGGCAGTCTATGTACACTCACTTGTTTCTTTTTCCCAAAGTTTTCCAACATCCCATAACTGTTTATCTTTTTCTATATGCCATTCCTACACTAGTTTTCATGCTAACATGCCCTCTTTAGGTATAAGCTCTTCCATTAAGCAATTAGAGTCCCATAATCTTTCCTTGTAAGTTATTCCACATCTTGCATAATTTTCACTGTATGACTTTGAAGATTTTCTATGGAGCACATGCTGAAGTTCAAATATAAGCCAGCTTATGCCTTTTAATACCTTATACATTTAGAATCCTTTGAGTTCAGTTTCTGGGGTCAGTATTATCAGGATATTCAAGTGAACATATTTCACACCAAATAGCTCCTTGTAAATTTGGATCCCATGCTGCTCTTAGGTGGATGCTCCAATTCCTGATCTGAAAACCCTTTACTGTTACCAGTGTTTCCAACCTGTCCTTGGGGAGGGTGGATTCATTTCACTTAACTTTTTATAGCCATTGAGAGAAACAGGTGGGTTTAGGGTGTGATTCATCTCATGTCTTTTAGGCATGGATTTTATTGTGGACAGACGCCCTAGGTTTCATGTTTTGCTGTAAAGTGACAATAGAGGGAGCCCCAGATGACCTGCACAGAGGAAGGTGTTTCTCTTTTGATCCAGTCAAACCTACCACAAATATTTACCCATCTTATTTTGTCCTTATCCCAACAGAATATGCTCTCTTTTCCTATGAACTTCAAAAGCCTTGAAAAAGCAGTTGTAAGCCATCTGCTCAGCTGGCTAATGCTCTACAAGCATAGCTTCATAAGAGCTGTGATATACCTGTCCCTGCTGCCTATGGCTCACTGCATGCCCAGGAAAAGCAGAGGCATGTTTAAAACATGCTTCATCTGGCCTAGTTTAGATATCTGGCTTAGGATGGGATGAAAGCTGCCCTAAAAAGAGTCTGATTCTCTCTTTTAACTACAAAAGGAGCCTGTAGTGGTTAGATCAGAAGTAGAGGGCTTAAGCTGCAGATCTAAACCCCACCCCACTGCCTGTTAGACTCCAGGCTTTGCTAGAGTTAGGTGGCAGCAGAACATGTGTTTTGAAGAATAACATGTCAGGTATGAGCCTGTATCTTTTGTGTGCCTGGTCTTCACAGTGGTAGAGACTGGAGGAACCTTTGGTTGAAATAGAGAATTAGAGTGATAAACTCCAGTAATTGTGAAAAATGCTGCAAATACTCTTTGTGTTGTTTGTTGTTATTTTTTTCTTGGTGAGGGGGGGCAGTTATGGTGTTTCTTGCTTGAGGGAAGTTTGAAGAACCATCTGCCTCGTCCCTGTATGTGTCTCTTCAATGAGGCAGTTCAAGGCAGAGGAACATGTTGTTCTTGCACTCAAGCTTGAGTCACCTGACTGCAAGCAACAACAAGACTCTTAGGGACGCTGGAGAACTGAAAACGTGAATGAAGGAGGGATGTGAGTGACATTAAGCTCAGAGAAAGGGAAAACAAAATCTCATTACTCAGCCCCAGGAAGGAAACACATTTTAAGCTTACTTGGAATTTCACTGTTAATAAAACGTTGTTTTGACGCATCATTTTTCTGGGTCTGTGCTTTTCAACAGATTATGGACTATTTGGATATGTAAATATATTTGTGCTATGTAGTCATATGTAAGGTTATATTTCTTGATAAAATCTGTTATTCACAGGTTAGAAATTATTAATTTATCACCTTATGTGTTGTTTTTAAGAGATGTTTCTGACTGGTATACAAAGCAGGGAAAAGATTTCAAAATCATGTGAGTACCAAAGCCTGGGGCCCTGCAATAGCAAAAAGTTTGCAGTTGTTGAAATATTCCTTTCCTGTAATTGCAAACCAAAATATTCTATTTTGGCTTATGGAAAAAATTATTTTCTTTGTGTTGCTCACTAGAGCAACCAAGCAAAAAAACCTTAGAAATAAAAAAGTTGAAAAAAATAGCAGGGTATAATATTTGCATCGATCTCATTCAAATATTTTTTTCATGTTTTTGAGATGTCAATGTTTCATCAAATGTTTCATCATTTTTCTGAGAACAGTGTTGGGATTTTTTCTCTCTCTCTACTTTTGGGAAATCATTTCCTTCAGGTTTTACCTTTCAGGAGGTGCTTATCTTCCATAACAGAGAAAAAGCTGTTTGGGAGCAGATTTCAGACAGACAAGGGGGCAATAGAGAGCCATAGCCGCCTTCTCCCTGTATTAATGTTGCGAATGGATTATGTGCACAGATGCATCTGCACATCTCATTTCCATCCCCATATTCATTCGGTGTTTGGATCCAGCACTGAAGCATATTTTATTCTCTGCAGAGAATAAAACTTGTGAAGTTTTATAAATAAAACTAGAGATCTAAGTTTAACAGCTCAGATTTTAATTCACTGGTCAAGAAATACACAAAAAAATACATGAGCCCACATCATCTGTCACCTTTGTCTTTCCCTCCAGCTGCTTCCTGACTTACTGGCCTTAGGTGAGTATTTGCTTGCTGAGCTATCTACCACTGTTTTTCAAACAGTGCTCCTTGAACCCTTGGGCTCTGTGAGTGATAGCTAAGGAAACTAAACCCACTGTCAGTGGATTTAGATTCCCTACTCAAAGTTTCCTGCAGTCCTAGGAAAAAAAATTAGGGATCTTCAAACTGAAAAAAGATCTAAAAATCACTGATCTAGTTCTAAGTGATACATTCTTGAGTGACAATATTTTTATTTAATCCTTAACATTTTAGCATACAAAACAGATCAGCATCTTCATAATATTCAATCTTTCACCCACATATCACAGTGCCAGTTCCTCGAGTATTATCTAGAAGAGTAATATTTGCCCAAGCCATTACCTCCAAGTAGGACTACTCCTCCAGTATCTCAGGAAGGAAAGAAATAGCATGCGTTACCTCTTCAGCTCTGTATTCAGCATTGGGTCAGAGAAGCCTGTGTGGTCTTTGACTGTATGTGCCTTATGTTATGGCTGGGGAGCAGCTCTGCGGAGGAGGTCATGGGAGTGCTGGTGGGCAGCGAGCTGAGCACAGGCCAGCAGTAAGCCCTGGCAGCGATGAAGGCCAACAGTGCCCTGGGCTGTGTCAGCAGGAGCACAGCCAGCAGATCAAGGAAAGTGGTTATTCTCTTTATTCAGCAGCTGTTAGACCACAGCTAGAACACTGCATCCAGTTTGGGGCTCCCCAGTAAGGGAAAGGCACTGATAAACTGTAGTGAGTCCAGGGGAGGGCCACCACGATGGTTGGGGCTGGAGCATGTGACCTGTGAGGACAGGCAAAGGGACTGGGGCTTGTTCACCTGGAGGGGGAATGGCTTTGCGGGGACCCCTCAGAAGCCCCCAGCACCTATGAGGAACTTATCAAGGAATTGGAGCCAGGCTCTTCCCAGCAATGCGTGTCTGGAGGCTGAGAGGCAACAGATGTAAAGTGAAACCGTGGAGGTTCAGACTGGACAGAAGAAATGTTTCCCCATGAGGACAACTAAGCAGTGGAGCAAACTGCCCAGAAAGGCTGTGCAGTCTCTGCCCCTGGAGGTTTTGAAGCCCACACTGTGGGTACAGCCCTGAGCAATCTGTTCTGAACTTGTAGCTGAGCCTGCAGTGAGCATGAGGTTGCGCTAGAGGCCTCCTGAGGCCCTTTCCAGCCCAGATTACCCTGTAATCTTGTGATTCTGTGTGGCTGGATTACCTGAACCGTAATACAACCTGCATTGAATTTCCGTTAGTCAACAACAGCAAAATAACCCTCTGCAAACTCAAGTTTTCCATACAGATCTGCAAGGAGACTCTTCCAGGTTAATTAAAGGCTTGTTCTGCTATTAAGAAATGAAAACTAGTGCTGGCACTATATTTTACAAATGTTCTTATAATGGAACTTGAATAGTCTTACAGCTTCACATCTACAGCTTGTGTCTAGAGTCACACGAGAGGCTCCATAAAAATATATCTCAATTTTTACCAACAGCAAAATTGGCCAGCTGATCCTATTCACTGTGCTACAGCCAGCTGCAGACTGAAGGCTACATACTGCTGCTGGCTACATATTTTCATCAGCTGAATCTCACCATCATGGTCAGACCTTTTTTGTGCTTTGACCCCTGAAAAATATTGCACTTGGAGAAGGTGGATGACCAAACCTTTCTGGAGACAATTACTGAAACAGCTTCAAAATCTTGGCTTATCATTATAAGTTAAAATAACTTAATAATCTGAATTGGACTTTGAACCTTTTCAGTTATTTTTATTCCGTAAGCCAGATAAATATTTGACAGGTAACATTCTAAGTTTCCTCTGGCTGGTACTACTAAGTACAGATTCCACTTTCCTGTTCCAGCAAAATGGCTTATCCCTCAGGGTACGATGATTCCTAAAGGAAAATGCTCATTGTTTTTCTTGCTGTTGTTCCTTGAAGGTTATACTTTCAAACTACCTAACATTGCTTTCACCAGGGAGCCTGGTGGAAAGGCTGTCTTGGCATTATATTGAATTAACTTAATCTCTATCCTTATTTAATCCCTTTCTTCACTTTGCCTGGCTTTATTTCCTCTCCTCATTGGGCCATAATGCCTCTTGGTAGAAGCAGGACCGAATCTTTATTATCATTTCCTCTAGATGTTCTCTGCTGGATGTCCTGAACTTTATTTTATTCCAAGAAATATTCTAAGAGTATGTTTGGTTTTGTTAAAGAAAGGGGAAGTTCATTTAAAAAAAAAAAAAAGTATGCAAGAGTTTATGATGGAATTTGTTCAAGACAGCAATAGCAGAACTAAGGGGAGCTCAGCCTATAGTTTCCTTAAACCTGAACATTTTCTAATAGAATAACATCAATATCAGGACACGTTTGCATGTGGGCAGCCAAATATGCTATGGTACAGCAGGTACAGACAAACCCATAAGCATCACCTTCTTCTTGTGTGTCTCCTGAAGCCTATGTATTCTCTCTCCTCATTAATTTGTGTCCTCTTATAGGAATATAATTCTTGCCTTACTCTTCCAAGGACCACTTTACTAATGTAGCTATCCTGTTCATATGCTTCATAATCTGACAATGGTATTTCTTAAAAGTATCTCCATTTCTATGTGTGTACATGTACATGTAGGTGTGTTTGGGCAGAGGGGGTAAACAAAAGTACTAATTATGAAGGGAACTTCTTTAGCTGAACAAAGCACTTAAGTACATGTTAAAATCTTACCAATTTCAATAACGTTTAGGAATAAGCATGTGCATATGCACTTTGCTGAATAAATATAATACTAAAAGCTAGACACAAACTTAAGTACCTGATGAAGTGGGAAGGAAGGGAGAGGAAATGGCACATTATTACCCTATCCTTTATGGTTCTCCCCTGTCCCATGCTGTTGCTGTTACCAGCTAAGGGGAGTGACAACAGCAGCAGCCGCCTTAGGAACTGTGAGAAGGAATAATAAATACAGTTTGACAATCCAAAAGCCTAAAGATGACCAGTATCAGACCTGACTTGTCCCTGTTAAATGAGATAATTTAATGAGGTTGCTTTTGAGATGAGTTTTGAACATCACAGCCCCAATGGGTGATAGCAATTTGGGAAAAATCCAATATAATTTTCAAACATCATGAACACTTAAATCATGATGCCCTGCACAAAAATTGAACACTTTAGCATCTAAAGCTGGTAGTCTGGCATCCAAGCGATGCTGTTGATGCCTGGAAACAAACTGGAGATCTTGATTTATAATGTTCAAGTTTGGAAACTGGCCTATGGGTTAATATTGTTTGTCAGGACGAGTTAATGAAAATTACTCTCTTGGGTGGTAGTCAGGTCAGATTACCACAGAGACCAGCTGGATACTCGCTGCCCATCAACAGAGGAAATGTGCATCACTTGCTTCTTTCAGGCACACTTGTTAGCTTTTAAAGTGTCATTTTGGTGGTCATAACAAAGAAACCAGGCTATACGACCGTCTTAAAAGGTTGTTACTAATGATTTCTGGATGAAACATTGGTTTTGCTGATGGTGAAACTCAGAAAAGACTGTAACATTTTTAGAGGGCTCGGTAGCGGGCTCGCTTCTGTGGGATGCTCTCACCTGTGACATGGAAACGAGGGCTGTGTGACAGATGTGTACATCTATGGAGAGCACAGTGGCTTGCAGCACAGCAGATAACACTGAAGTTGGATGTCTGGATTGAGGCACCAGTGTTGCCATGCTCAGCTTGGTGAGATGGGTTAAGGCCTTCCCAGACCCTTCTTCATAAAGAAGTTTAGGGGGGCAGTATCAAAATGCTTGAACTGGCCAATAAATGCAGACCCACACCTCTCGGGAAGATTTTTGCCCTAACTCTCAGCCAGAGTAAAGAGAGGCTTTCTAGCACCAACAACTGGTGAATTAGCTCGTGCATGGCAGAACTGGGATCTTGTCCTGGCAACTGCCTCCCATTTTTTGTTTTGACAGGAGGCAGGACAGAGAGGTTAGGGACAACAGAAGACTGTCCCACCCCACCACAGAGCTGGCAGGCATGCCGGGAAGGAGATGTTGATGATACCACTTGTCCAAAGCCCCCTTGCCAGCCCCCCGGTCCAGCTGAATGTCCCTGCCAGAGAGCAGCTGTGTGCGGTGCCTGCACCATTGCTTTCCCTCTGCACCTTTGGGAAGCAGACCTGAAGACACTAGTGCAAAAAAAATTGCAAGAAGGTCAAGGTTTTAAGACTGTATTCATAGACAACGGTTAACTACCTAATTTTGCTGGAGAGTTATAAACAAGAAAATCTTTAGTCCGTGAAAATCAAGTGTAAATAGAATTCAGTACTAGAAATAGGCTCAGTTCCTGCTGGTCTCCAAACGTGGTGAAGACATTTGACACCTTACAGGGGGCTCTGTCCTGCAACAGAGCAACAATAACGTTCAGAGCCTTTCTGGATGTATGCACAAAACAATTCAAAGGAAAGAGCTCACTTCAATATTTTTGTCACTTTTGTACAAAGACTTCCAGGTTTAAAAAGACACTATTTTAACATATATTTCTACTCAAGAAGATTGGTTTTAATTCAAATGGCTTTCATTTCAAAAGTCTCATCAATGTATATTTAAAGAATGAAACATTGAAACAAAAAAAAAATTAAAAGAGCTAAATAAAATGTTTTATTGAGTCTATCTGATGTTTTCCTTCATTATCAATAAATTGCAATTTTTCAGATACTGTTGTTTTGTACCAATATGGCCAAAACTCTAAAAAAACAGAGCTGAGGAAAACCATTAAGAACTATCTATACAGCTACAGATAGCAGAAATAATACAAATTAGATTTAGTTATGTATCCTCTGGCAAAACAAAAGATTGATTATAAACCTTTATTTGAATGGAAGGAAAAAAATCCATCTTCAAATTAAAATTGTCATGCAGGCAGAAAAAAGAATAATGCAACAAATGGCTCTTGCTAGCATGACCTAAACCAAGGAGATGGAAAATAAGAGCCCTGCAAATGAAAGAATAATCCACTTTTCCACATTTGTCAAAAATATTTTAGAACAGAAGTATCTATTAACTGGCTGATGAAACAAAATCTGATCTGAAACTTCCCTCCCCCCCCCAAATTATATCAAGGGCATCTAGAGAATTAGACTGTTTTCCCCTTCTTAAGTTTGTCTACATGAAAATAAACAAATGAAATAAATAAATAAATGCATTTGCATAACTAATTAAAAAGGTAGTGAAAAAAAAGAAAGTCTTTTTGAATTTTTTCTTAATCCCTGCTGCCTTCTGTACTCTACAGATTTGCTTTGCAGAGTCCTATTCCACTGTGGATAAAAAACCTGAATGAATAGTGCAACCAGCAGTGAGAGAAGGTTATTAAACCAGTAAATGAAGAAACGGCACAAAGAATAAGGACACCTTGCAAACAGAATTCCCTGCCTCTAGAGAGGAAATACAGCAGGGTTGTTTGGCTTAGGGGATATGCATATTGTAGAGCACATGCTCAAACATAAAAGGCGAGTGGCTTTAGTAATGAAAACTCCCACATAAAGAATGTAAGAGGATCAAACGTCACGTGTACTGTCTAAGGAGCTTGCAAAGATACCGGTGCTACAACACGTGTAGCTGTCTTCAAAGTAGTCATTTCAGGTCTGTATCCTTCAAGACATAATAACTGCAAATAACATTTCCATTGTGACTGTTTCATTAGTTTCTAATAAAATGGGAGGAGGAGATGCTGGCAGGAGGAAGGAGAATGACCAGCCGATGAAGCTAGGTGTAAAGCAAAAGGTTAGCTACCAGACAAACGTAGTTATTGAGGCTGTTACTTAAGAGGTACAGGGGCAACCTTTTGCTCCTTCTTTCACTCTTTAAGCTGAAATGCTAATAGAGCAAAGATGGAAGAAAAAAAAATTACATATAGATGAGATTGTGTCTCCTATCACCAGAGAAATCTGTGAAGAGACAGATGAGGCTGTGTAAGGAAAAGAAATGGTAAACATTTTATTCTTTTGAGTTTATAACTGCTGTGAATTACTTTTCCCATTTAGAAAGATTTTTCAAATAAAATTTGAAAATTGGTTTGGGCTAAGGAACAGTTTTCATAAAAGGCATTTGCTTTCTGCAAAACATAATACTGACACAGACACCCTGCTGTGAAAATTTTGGAGACCTGCACATAGGGGTTTCAGTTCCTTCCCTCATGAGGTTGCCATGATGAAGTCTGTGGAAACAGTCCCCCGTAAACTGGGCAGGGGGGCAAGGAGAAGTACACAGGCTAAGCATCTCATTCCCTTTTTTTAAAAAAGATAGCTTTGTGTTTAGTCTTTTTGTAATACTCACAGAGAGAAAAGACTTAAAAATTGAATCAGATGACTGTGTACTTCTTCTCATAATAGGAGGTATGGGTTTTCACAAATGTATTAACAGAAGAGTGTTACAAAGAGAAGTAACCTG
The DNA here is from genome assembly GCA_013401315.1 of Balaeniceps rex. Classification (NCBI taxonomy): domain Eukaryota; kingdom Metazoa; phylum Chordata; class Aves; order Pelecaniformes; family Balaenicipitidae; genus Balaeniceps; species Balaeniceps rex. The sequence goes on from VYZW01011467.1 coordinate 103,160, forward strand.
AAGCCATGAATGTGCCAATTAAAGCATTCAATAGAAATATTTATTCACCCTTAAAGAAATGTGTGGAACAAAAAGACATTCTTCCTTGGAGGTGCCCCATGGCTGGTCACAAGAAACATGGAAGTACATTCTTCCAGGAGCTGTTCAGACAACACTAAGGCATAAAAGGACCCTAGTTTGAACTCCATGGCTTTTGCTGATCCCTTGGGAAGTGAAAGTGGTGGCAAAAGCCATCTCAGATGATCAAGGCAAAAGAGACTTCATCTTAAGAAAGAATGGGAACTTCCAGCTTGATCTAAGAGACAGTGAGGTGGAAATCCGTTGGGACACTGAGACAGTCAATAGATAATTTTAGTATAAATGCTAATGTTAGAAATTTGTTTTATTTTTTGATGGTTGTTCCAATACTTCAGAGCTATGATTTTAAGCAAGCTATTTATTCTATTACCCTTAAGTCTCCTTTTGCCTTATTGCTGAATAACTTGACAGAGAATGGGGTATTCTTAGCAGTAAGGGTCCTTCCAGCTGCCCTACTGAGACAGTCTAAGAAGAGCACAGCTCCCTCCCATGCTGCTCCTGGGATATGAATGGGCTGGTTCACAACGGTGTGGGCCAGCCTCCAAAAGGAGACTGTGCAGTCACGAGGGAGAAACAAGATCTCTGCTGTCCCCGAGTGCTGGGGCAACTGGTGACTGCTGAACCACAGAGAAAAAGGATGCATCTCTCCTCAGATTTACCTTACAGTTTTGCAATGTTTCATGTATCCTTTCTTTTGTAGAAATATTCTCAAAGCTGAAGTATTCCTCTTTCTCATTTATATGTGCCCACTCAGCCTTTCTCAAGTTTTCTCATCTTTTCTTGATTTTATGCACTGAATGAGAGCAGAGGGAGGATATGCTCATCTTTCTAACACTGAAAATCCAGCATGCAGGAATATTCTGTATTTTTAAAGAAGGAAATACTTCGGTTATGACCAGCCCATTGTATGATGTTATTGCAAATGTATTCAAGTAATTTACGGTGTTGAGAGTACTTTAATTTTTGGAGGGCAGTTCAAATGAAGTAACATATGTCTTGCTGGTAACAGGAGGCAGTAAAAAGCACTGTGACAGTTTGGGAAAGAAGCAGAGAAAAAAAAAGCTATCAGTTTATGGTTAGGAAATAGAACAGAATATGGTGCCAATACACTGCAAAAGAATCGTTACAGTTTTGTGGGAGGGNAGCCTTTTTTGATTTTGAGAAAACCTGCCATGCATGTATCTGCACTAACTTCTGGAGCAGAAACTAGATATAGTACTTTAAGGTAAGTTGGGTCAGATTTTTCTTCCATTACTAACATTCTGTCTAAGTCTGAGTTTAAACAGCCTTTGGGCATTTAAGGAGTGACATTTGCTGGCTGAAAATCAATTCTCATCAAGATCTCCTTCGTTTATATACCAGAATACGTACTTTGAGGCTCAGAGGAATTATTGAGAATTAAAATGGGGGAATGGGGAAAAAGGGACCACAGAAGAGGCTCAGAAGCCCAGCAGGGAAATAGCTTCTTTTCCCCATCCACTATACATTACTGGACTGCAAGAGAAATAATGAAACCAAAGGAGACCTGAGAGGAAGCTTATGATTAAGCAAGGTGGATGACTTCTGTCCATTGAGAGCCAATTTACGTGAATCTTCAGGATGAATCTTTGCGACATTTTATTTACTGAATGCTGTTCTCCAGTTGTCTGATAAGAAGGTAAATCAAAACCCATCTACTGGAGATGCTATGAGAGGAATGGCTATGTCTGGCTCTTTCTAGACAGTATCACAAGAGGAAAGAGGAAGGTGGAAGAGTTGAAATGGCACAGCTGACCCCACACCCTATCAGGTGCAGGTTTAGGGACAGACTCTGTCCCCATTCCCAGGAGTTTCTCATCACTGACCAAGCCCTTCCTTCACCATGAGGCCAGATGACAGAAGCTTTGCAAAGGTAAAGAGATATATAGAAAACAGGATCAGAGGAGGTGCTGAAGTTTGCCGTCTCCTGTGTGATGAGAATTCAACGGCTTCATGGCCAATATCAGTTTCTCTTTAAAAAAAATATATTCTTGAACCCACTTGCAGTCTCATGTATCACAATCACCAGTGGAAGAAAAGGTCACTGGTCTAATTCTTCATTCAGGCACAGGGAACATTAAAATGTAAGAGGCAATGTGTGATATCATATACAATAATTAGGATATAACTGTGTTCATATATTTTCCTATAGATGAAATTACTTTGTCTGCACTTCCACTTTAAGAAATTACAGTGGACATTGTTCCTATGGTTACTGGGAGGTAGCATATACAGAGACAGCTGATTTCTATAAAACGAGCAAAAAACCACTGCATCTGGAATTGTCTGCTGTGTTAAAAGTCTCTTTGCAGTACAATTTTTATTTGTTAAGAGAATGCTGAAGATTTTGCTTCTAATCAGGTACAATGTGACTAATTAAACATTTTAGATGAGTAATACAGTGTAATTAATTTTGTCAGCTTTTATCATTTTGCCCCCTGCCCCCAAAGATTTGAGATGTCAAAAAATATCAAGAAGATTTTAGAACAGCAAAGGACAGACTGATCTTAAATGTGGTCAGAAGAGAATAGCTAAAAATAAAATCCACTACATGTTGCTGTCTGTAGTACTACCATCTGATCCAGATTTAAGGCGCATTTGGAAATGTTGACCTATTATAACCCACATCCACTGACCACATTATTTTTTTCTTTTTTTTCTTTTTTTTTTCCCCTCCATATATAAGCTAAAAGAAAATTTGGAATTATTTACATTGGGAAAGGAGTTGCTCTTCTTTTGAAAACAAACCAAAACAATCTTCAGTGTAATTCTAGTGGTTTAAGCAAGGACAGGTTAAAAGGTAATGAAAAGTTTTACCTGTTTGAGAGGAAACTATCTTGTCAGACTGGTTGATATAATCTGTTTCAGCAAGCCAGGTCAGGAATAGACTTCATCAACTTAAAAGTTTTCAAATTTTTCAAATCTTGTTTACAGTGTAAAAAATAATTCACACAAAAATGAAAATATCTTGTTTATTTGACTGATATCTGTTGCTCTGCCCTCGTGGCAATTCTGTTTCAAAGAAGTTTACACTGATAAAAGAAAGCCTTTGTTATGGATTTAGGGTAGAAGTACCCCAAGAGCCAAGTTGGAGCAAATGTTATCTTTTATATACTTTCTGTGGGGTCACAGATAAAAGCATCTTTATGATCATGAAGTTTGGTTCTCATTACACAATATAAAGCACAAAGAACATTGCCTATTTATTTCTGCATAATATCTATAACTTCTGTTGGAGCTGTAATTTATATGTTAGAAGCATATTCAGTTTTTATTTGGAAAAAAAACCCACAAGATAGATAAAAAAAAAATCTTTTTATATTCAAATTTCTTATTCATATCACAGATCCTTTTTCTGTAGTTTTTTCCTTTCTGTTTTTCACTCTGCTCTCTTTTTCACCCCCACTGGATTATTTCTTTTTATTCTCTATTCACTTGCCTAGCAGGGGAAAACAACAACGAAGCAAAACAAAGCAAATCACTCCTCAATGGACTGAAAAGCCAAATTGTTAGTATTCAAGACAAAATGTCAAAACTATGATATTTGAGTAGGTTTCAAAATTAGGCAGAAGTTACTTTGGCTGCTCTTATAGCTGTGAATGGCTGATGATCTCAAAATTCATTTATTGGCCCAACCAGCAGACCGATGATTAGCTGCAACATTCCCATATTACTATGCTTGT
>VYZW01011474.1:6992-19791 GCA_013401315.1 Balaeniceps rex
AAATAAAATTTAGAAACTAACCAACGAACATACAGTGTAGATTTCTTCTCAGGGATATTTCTTATTCTTCTGCTTTTGGCAAAACTCCGTCTTGAAATAAATGTGAACACTGACTTTTACTCATAATTTGCACATTCACTACTCCAGATAGAAGACAGACATTTCTATTCTATCTCAGAGACTTACAGACCTATGATTCAGCAAAGGACTGAATTACATGCTTCTGTCTTCTCTTGTCCTGGGTACAATGAGCCAAAAAGCATTTCTGAATGAAATATTTGTCAATCAAAATCAAATATTTGCCTCCAAAAATCTTAATAAAAACCCAGATAAATTAATACCTTGAAAGTAATCTTTCAAATAAAAGTAGACCTAGAAGCATCATAAACCAGTAGAAAGTAATGTTTCTAGGTGACCAACCAGAGTTCTTATAGTGATCAAAATTTCCCTCAATGGGCTGAATTGTGTTCTGGAATTTTGTGCTCCTAAAAGCATCCAAAATTAGAAACAGTAAAAAACCAACCAACCAACCAACCAACCAACACCCAGTGAAGCCTTAAAAATGTCCATGTATATAAAAACTTCCCCTTTGGGACACAACTACAAGTCTGAGTGTCACACTGAAAACAAAACATCCAATAAAAGGAAGTAGATTATTTCATTTTATCCCAGATGTCAGTCAGTCTGATTATTCATACTATGAAAATATGGGATCATGTTAACCTCCTCAATGAAGTACAGTCTTATTTTTACTCTTATTGCAAATTCATAAAAGTTTCAAAGTAACCGTTCAAAATCTTACCCATCATGCCTTTGAAACAAACCTACAACAGTATAAGGAAAGCATTACAAGGATGTTGGTATGGAGAGATTAAAGCATTAGGACTATGACCAATTGGATTTGACAAAATACAAGATGTAGGATTATTTTTGATAGTTCAGAGCATCTTAAAAGGATTCAATAGAAAGACATATTAGGCTAACAGAGCTATGGAAAAGCAGAGGATAAAAGCAAAACCCTAAATAAATACAGTAGCTCTTTTTGCTTTTATAGGCTTTTATCCTAAAAGTATTTGCAAAGTCTAGAGCATGAAGTGCATGGTCACTGTACTCAAGCACTGATGAGAAGAAAACGTGCAAGTCTGAAGACTGAGTAGTAAGGACACCAGCCCTTGAGCAATCTCAGCTCTAAATACTAAGTTAAAGGTGTGCAGCCCGAAAAAAGATACAGTGCTGGATATTTGCTGTGAACAAAAATCAAATAAAAACTACTTGAAAACCCCAGAAAGGAAAAACAGGTAGATATACAAACAGTCCAAGTTCAAATAGCGAACTGGGATATTCAAGGACAATTCTTGACATGCAGATAATATATTCAGCTGTGGGTTTTCTTGAGATTCATGTCTGATAACAGAAGAATCTGTTTAGTTTAGTTTAGTTCATACATCCTGTGCAAGTATCTGTTTCCATCCCTGGTCTTGCAACATGTTCACTGACTCATATTACCTCTTTTTAAAAAAACCCTCTGCCTGCCCATGGGAGAGCTTACTCATGGAAGATGATCAAAAGTCTAGTTGCAGAATACGGAGTGTGAATATCTAACAAAAGTGAACTCATTATACACAAAGTTTATGGAATTCAATATATTATATTGCGTATCTGGATAAAAGGAGAATACAACTGCGTTCAATGCAGGACAGTGATTGAAGAGATGGATCCATCCATGGTAAGAAAACAGAAAAATTCAGAGATTTGTAGAAATGCAAATAAATGTAAAGTTCACAGAAGTTGCACTCTTTGCTTTCCCACAACTCAAAAACTGTATCAGAGTAACATTAACAGAGCTCCAGTTAAGAGAACACTCAAAGCCAAAGACCACATTGATCATACAATACAAGATGTATGCCAACCCTCGCAGTGCAAGCAGGCCAAGTAAAGCTACATTAGCTCTCTAGTAAATCCATACAAGCCTATACATACTTCAGATTTAACCTGTGTCTGGACATCATCAGTCTGTGCATTCCTCTAGGAGATCACATGAAAAACAATTAACTGAAAGATACAAATAAGTATTATCATAAAATATGATATTTAATGTATTTTTTATATTCTATTCTACCTCCTTAGTTTGTTATTTGCATCAACTTTAACACCTTGACATTTAACTTCAGGTATGCAAACAGTTCTGAAAAACTCAATGAATGTAAGGGAGGGTAAGAGAGCACAATTTTCAGTTTACACATCTTCTCAGAGTTTTGTAGATAATGTGCTGTATTGAGCATGTATTTGGTAGTTAAAGGAAGTTTCCTCATAACATTAAAATCTCCTTGAACTCAGACTGTAAGTTCAAATGAGAACACAGGGGATTATTTGCTGGGTTCCACAATTCAATCCAGTACCTTAGAAAAAGTGTCGTTGTATTCTCCTCTGTGCATTTAATTGTGAAGGAGCAAAGGTGGAGAGGAGGCATTTCATTCTAGTCTAAACGTACGGAGCACTTCAAACTGGAATGTCCAGAAAATACCATCCAGGAGGGTGATAAATGGATTGGACTCCTTGAGTTCTGAGATCTAAGTAGCCCACAAAGTGACAGACTGAGTTTCTGCATATAACTAACTTGGATCAGATTTTTGCCTGAATTCAGGCAAAGTGAAAATATGATCTACTTTGCTTTCAGACTGATTTGTGCTGTCCAGCACTAACAGTCTGATCATAATCTAGGTAAAATTACCTCTACAGAGAGAGAAGATGGAGCTCAAGGCATCCATCATTGGGTTGTTACATTCAAAGTAGTGTTATGGGAAAAAGAACACACTATACATAGGGAGCCTAACAAACAGATATTAGTTTAGTTACAGTAACACTTCTAATCCAAACTAATACAGAAAAAAACACTTTAAACTGTGCCCGTGTTCTCTTTTTACCTAGGTGCATATTTTCCCTATGTTTTTAATTTCAGCCATGGCAACTGACCTCCAGAGAAAAGTATCCTAGCTTTTGTTTTTCCCATATTGAGATATGGTAACAAAAAAACAAACCAAACCAAAATCCAAACAGAGCAAAGCTATGCATTACACAGCTAACAATACCCATAGGACTGAAATAGATTGTTCATCCTTCTGTTCCACCTATGGAAAAAACCCACAAAAACCCTGCAGCCGAGACTACTGTGAATAGCTATCTTTGCAAGCATCTCATTCCGGAGGAGTTTCTGGTGATATTCCAGCTAATTAGCAGCATTGTTTTCTCAATACATTTTGCAGTATCTTTTATGAATGACTTTACTACTAGGTAAGAATATTTTACTTGGTGTGCTTAAGAAACTGTTCCGTGATCCGATAGCATTGTTTCTTACCCCTGGGTTTCATCTCTTTTTTAGAACAAACGCATAAAACTTGATATTTTAACCGAAAAAAAAAAAGCACTTGCACCTAAACTTTTACCTCTCTCTTTTTCTTCTTTCCTTTTAAAATAAATGTGTCTTTGAATGCATCAATTACAATCATCCCTTACAGGTTTACATTCTGGCTTATGCAGTTAGCTCTACCCTCACTTCGCTGAGAGCTACTTAAGTACAGAGAGCACTTAGTCAACAATCCTGTGTTTTAAAACTTTTTTCCTCCTTGCATTTTTTCCCTCCCTTTTACTGTACTATAATCCTCTCTCCCCTTTGAATGTCACTTTTCCCAGAGGAAGCTCTGGAGAGTTACACTGCAGGAACCCCTGTGCCAGAAACCCAGCCCCAAGGCTTTGGTTCCCAATGTGTAACCCCTTTACTCATTTCAGCCCTGAGAGCTCATGTAGCAGCAGAGCGGGCATCTGGCGTGGGGTCAGGGGAGTGGGGGAGTTTGCTCTTCTCCTCTTTCTTGTCTCCCCTACAGGTGTGCCTGGCCTTCTGCCCTTTCCCTCAGTTCACAGAAAAACCTACCAAAAAGACCAAACACCTGGATTCAACCAGGTCACAAAAAACAACAGAAAACGGAGGCCTCTGATCTCCTCAGACTATGACCAGAAACTGAAATCACATTGCAGCAACCCTGAGTTTTTAACCTGGGTCCCACTTCTTCTCAGACTGCTTCAGGGGCTGCCTCTTTTCTTTCTCTCTCTCAGGTTTTGGGCTAACAATGTGAGCCACCAGCACTTCTGGCTGCTTCCTCTCCATACCAAAGTTTGCCCCGCTGGAGTTGCAGCCTGACAGCAAGACCAAGGCAAAAACCCCTCTCTTCCCTTTCCTCAGGTTTTTGGTGAGCCTCCATCACCCAAACTGCTTATAAAATAAAATAAAATAAAATAAAATAAAATAAAATAAAATAAAATCACACAATCAGCTGGCAGACTTGACACAAGCTCTGCCTTCCTAGTCTTCTGCTATCACCCCTGTCCACCTGCAGAGATGCATTTGCAGAGGGTAGCTCACCATGTCACTGTGCCTGGAATCACAGAGGGGTCTGCCCACCTCTTCCACCACCGGTTACCCTCAAAACCCTGTGATGGGCAAAACGGACCTTGTCGTGCCTGTGGTACTAACAAAACACTGCTGGTGCAGCTGATGTGCTCGCAGTTTTTACAGTCCACATTCTCAAAGACAAAAAACTCTCAATAACCATGCAATTGAAATCATTGTAAAAATCACACCCTTTCTACCCCCTCCTATTCTCCACCCTTGGCTCTAGGTTAAGTCCACCCTTCCAGGGCTCCTGGGGGCCTGAACACGGGCTGTGTCTGTCTTCCTCCAGAGGACGGGTGTGTGCGTGCACAGAAGGGCAGGTGGGGGACAGCAGGGGGACATTGCCATGCTCAGCCCTTCACCAGGGAGCATGCCATGTTCATGCAGAGAGTTTCTTCCTCCTCAGCCTTGGGCCCACTTATGTTTATTTCTGTACATTCCCTCAGCATGGCCCACACCACTGATGGCACCTCGGGAACCCCGGCTCACCCTGGGGAAGGGGAGAGTCACTCAACCCCAGGCAGTGGGTTGGCCAGCACCACCCAGGCCAGCACAAGGCCCCGTAAGGCTTCTACTAGTCATGGCAAAATCACATTTACTGGGCTTCAGGGTCTCTGCTGGCTAGCTGGCAGTAAGGTGCAGAGAGGGGAAAGAGAAAGAACGATGATGGTAGTTGTAGGGTTGAAGTACAAAGAGTGAATAAAAAGATATCTTTGCTAGATGCCAGCAGGTGCATTTTTCTTATTGTAACACCACTGTCCTTCTTTGGATATATTAATACACTAAAAATTTGGTAATGTGTTATGAAATTCACTGGAATTTATAATTGTTATATTGTGTTACAGTTCCAGCATCTTCCATCTCAGAATGTTTTTAATTACAACAAACCGTTGCAGAATTTTGTGTATGGAAATCCTGTGGAGAGACAGTCCCATCATGTGAAAGGTGGCCAATGTCCTACAGTCCTTATTTTTCTAACTTTCTCACCCATTTTTTTTAGAGAAGATGGGGAGAGATGGAATTATTTTTTTTTCCTCTGCTGGATCAACAGAAGTGTAAAGCTTTCATTTCATACTACGTTATGTCTAGAAACTTAATACTGCACAACATACAGGGATGCTTTCTCATAAAGTCTGCCTTATGGTCAGTGTACATAAAGACCCATCAAGAGACCGATTAACCCTCAGGTTAACATGGAGAAAGAGGAATCTTAAGCTTCTACCATTCACATGTATTTTATCTTTTTATCCTCTTCAAAGAATTTAAATAGGAGCAGGGTCCTACATAAGAAGCTAAAGATAATTTAATAAATAAATATCTGTGCATGACATGGAATCTTGCTCTGGCCCCAGTCATTTGTCTTTTCTGAGGTTAAATGATTTCCCCCCAACTCTTAGAAAAGTTGTAGACTGTTGCCTAAAACCATCTCTTGATCAGTTTTTAATCACCTGCTGCTACTGATCCATGTTAATTTCTGTCACAACGAACTTTTAAAAAGCTCTCTTTTTTAAAAGCTCTTTTAAAAGTTCTCATTCCGAGAACTAGCAGCACATATGAAATTTCAAAGAATATATTTATTTCCTCAGTCTCAATTTGTTTTTACAATATGCAAACAACAATAAACGATTCTGATCTACCTTTTCCTAGATTAAAAAGAATCAAACACTTTAATTATCTGAGGAGGAACTTTAATGGTGAATGAAATATTACAGTTATTAGTGGTTTTTTGCTCTGAATTTCTGACTCTCTTGATCACTTCAAGGAACACTATTTAGCAAGAAGATCAAGAAATATGCTATTGCAGAAGTTGCACAAAGACATCAGAATCCAGTTTTACTTTAGCAACAGACCAATCTACGTGTATTCACACCCTGGAATTTTGTTGCTGTTAGATAGCTCAGGTTTGATTAATGAATTATGAATAAAAACATATTTTAATATGCTATGCAAGAGCAGGCAAAAATCTCTCTGTTAAAGTCAGAACTACCTCAGATATATCACAGAACTATCATTTCACACAAAAACCCTTTAAGAGATTACTGAAAGAAACTGAGCTGAAAATCTACCTTTATAATGAAACTTTGTTTTTCAAATAGACCTTAATGCTCATCAAAGCACTTTAAAAAAACCCAAACTATCCGTAGAAAATAGGAAGGAAAAAAGTCAGTGGAAGATTTCAAGTTTTTGCTGAACTGACCCCAAGTTTAAAACACAAAGTGATAATGCGTATGGGTTTTTTTGGTTTTTAAAGGTGTAAGTTAATCTAACTCAAGTGTATATAAAAAAACAGCCTCTTTTTTTTTGGTGAGTAACTAGACCAGTTTAAACCAGAAAGGCTATCATTTGTATAGCAAATTATTTTACTGCATGATATTGAATGTTTTGTATTTTAGAATAATTTTTTAACTGAGCTAACTTTTTTGGTTTTGGACTTGGTCAATAAGGCATTTTCAAATGCTTCAAGTTAATATACAGCTTTCTTAAAAAACTATGAAACTTATTTCAAACCAGGAATACAATTATCCCTGTTCTAGAGTCAATGAATTAGGACATTAGGACATGCAATGCCATTACTTTAGTTTACTTTTTACAGAAAATAGTACTGTGAAGAACTGTGGGTCGAATAAGACTTACTGTGATCAGAAAAAAACTATAGATGGAAATAATCCCCCAAAAATGAGTTAAAAAGTCAAATAAAATAAAAAGCCATTGATTATGCAATCTGTTGTAGTGCTTTATGTGGCCTCGGTAATTGGCATATAGAAAATACAGCGTATTAGAGCATGATCAGATTGACTATGCCAGACACTACTGATCATGGTGTCCTGGTTTTGGCTGGGACAGAGTTCTTTTTCTTCCTAGTAGCTGGCATAGTGCTGTGTTTTGGATTTAGCATGAGAAGAATGCTGATAACACACTGATGTTTTAGTTGTTGCTAAGTAGTGCTTAGGCTAGTCAAGGACTTTCTTTTTCAGCTTCCCATGTTCTGCCAGCTGCACAAGAAACTGGGAGGGGGCACAGCCAAGATAGCTGATCCAAACTGACCAAAGGGCTGTTCCATACCATATGACATCATGCTCAGTGTATAAACTGGGGGGAGTTGGCCGGGGGGCAGCGATCGCTGCTCGGGGACTGGCTGGGTGTCGGTCGGCAGGTGGTGAGCGGTTGCATCACTTGTTTTTCCTGGCTTTTGTTCCTCTTCTTGTCGTTTTCCTTGTCACCATTTTTATTATTATTATTATTACTACTACTACTACTATGTTTCAATTATTAAACTGTTCTTATCTCAACCCATGAGTTTTCTTACTTTTACCCTTCTGATTCTCTCCCCCATCCCACCGGGGGGGAGGATGAGCGAGCAGCTGTGTGGTGCTTGGTTGCCAGCTGGGGTTAAACCACAACACGTGGTTAAGTGGTTGCTATCCCACTGTTTGGTACTAATGTTTCAGTTCTGCTGGTTTTATTATTTACCTGACAACTCTCCATCTCACTTCATGAAATGATCTAAGATAAGGACAAAAAAAAAAAAAGCAAAAAACAGAAGCGCCCTTTGTGCTGAGTGCAATATGAATATGTGCAAATAATACAAATCTGTTTTAGCTAACAAGGTAAATAGAGTCTATTCAAAACTACCATAAAAACAACCCTTTTAGAGTCAATCAATTTTCTGACCATAACTGCCCCTTAGGGTTCAAAGAGAGTTTAAAAGGTTTTTTCTTTTTTCTTTTTTGCTTTTGGTTAATCAATAAAGATATATTACTAAGAAGAAAATGTATCTTTGAGAGGTTTGCACATGGCTTCTGGCTTAAATGGAAAAATACTTTTTAATGACATCAATTCAAAGAGTAAATGTATGTTTATAAACTAATATACTTAATATATTTTTTACAGAATGCCTAATCTGTATGTTAAGATTAAATCAAATTCACTATTTTTAAAGTTCATACATGCCGCTGGCTATCATATATTCTTCTCTGTACCTTTTTAAATAGGAATATAGCCTGAGGAACTAATTGTCCTCTACGCCTTTCAAATAAGGCTGTTCGTGTGGATGACTTGCTTTGAAGGGAAATTTCTTCTGTACCTTGATGTGTGCTGGTTAGTGTTAGATGGTGAAAGGGTGGAAAAAAACTGAGTTGCAGAGCACAACAGCATGATATGTAAGTAGAATTTATTTCACCAGGGAAATGGGTAGCTGCAATTATTCACATGTCAATCTTGCAAGACAAATTACATTATTTGTACACTTCAAACAAGATTTATTTCTTTACTACTATATTTAAAAAGCCTAGTTTAATTGTTCATTTTTTAATTCTTCAGGTTTCATTCCAGCTCCATACACCAACCAGATGGATATAAAATGTAATTCATTCTATAGCCAGTCAGGCTCCTTCAACCAGAAATATCAAATTTAAAGTACTTATGAACCATGAATTCTTTTGTAATAATATGTAAACATCCTATCATCTACTCTGGCAACTTACAGAAAATGCTTCATATTAAACTGAAACATAAAACTGATGCTAAAATGGGCTTTCTTAGAAATCTGGTAAGAAATAGGCTTTGAATGATGTAGTTAAATCAGCTTCTTTTATTTTTTTCTGAAACTTTTCTATTTTTGTTCAAACACAACATCATATTTGATTCATATCCTTGTTTCAAACAGGCTTAATTTTAATTATTTTCTATTAAACTAACTACTGGAATCTTTATTGGTGCTAATTTCACACCACTCTTTTCATGTAGATATGACTTTTGCTTTCTCCATTCTCTGAGAATCGTACCCTAATAAGGTCTGTATTTCTGAGCAGCACACTCAAAAAGTAAGGAATATTCCATGCATTCACACACACAAACAAACTATATTCCTAGCAGAACCTCAGACCCTCCTGGTTTCCACAGAATCCTACTGTCTCTTCCACATGATTTTCACTGGAAATTGTTCCCAAGACATTCAGCACAGGCATCCACACCACATCACAGAATCACAGAATCATTTAGGTTGGAAAAGACCTTTAAGATCATTGAGTTGAACCGTAAACCTAACACTGCCAAGTCCACCACTAAACCATGTCCCCAGGTGCCACATCTACACGTCTTTTAAAAAAATACCTCCAGGGATGGGGACTCAACCACTTTCCTGGGCAGCCTGTTCCAATGCTTGATAATCCTTTCCATGAAGAAATTTTTCCTAATATCCAATCTAAAACTCCCCTGGTGCAACTTGAGACTGTTTCCTCTCATCCTATTGTCCTCTTGTCAATTCAAGCAAAACTCATTTATGAGTGAGAGATTAGCTTAGATAGTTATTAGGTTCATATACACATAGCACTAAATTATCAGACGCTTTCTTAGGCTGTTCATAAGAAATTTCAAGAATCAATAAAAGGGCTGAACCGCTTCCTGTCCTTTCCTATAGATCAACCCATGTCCATAAAACTTTACTCTGAAAAGTCCTTCAAGTCTCAACCTCTCTCGGCAACTGAATAGCTACCCCAAACCAGGAACACTGATCAGATAGTCTAAGCAGACACTGTAGACAATATTATTCCTACATCTCTTTTTCCATTGCTTGTAAGCAGACCCATCCCCTTGCTTTCTTAAGCTTAAACAAAATCAGTAAATCATGGCAAGCAATTCAGTAAAATGGAACTTTGCAAAGAAAAGCAAGAACAGCGAGTTGTAAAAGCACTCAGAACAATTTGCACCATCCAGTGTCTTCTCTCAGATCACCTAGACTAGATTAGAAAGTAGATTCATGTCCTTCACATGTTTTAAGTTTTCTCCAGAATACCTCTAAACGTAATTTATCTGTGAACCAAGATGGTGCCTTAACTCATCAGTGACCTAGCCAAGCTGTGTCATACAGCAAAGAAACAAAATGTAGATGATCCTGGTCTGTTATATAAATATGATCTGCCATGGATTGCCTCCCATTGACTGAAGAACTAAAACGTAGTTCAGACAATTGTTCAATTTCCTTTCTCATGACAAGGTAAATCTTAGTCTTTGTCTTTGTTTGACTCAGGCAGCTTTCCTTGAGAGATGAAGTTTTACTGGAATTCAGTTCATATATTTACATGTAACTATGGAGATTGAACAGATAAGAAATGAAAGATGTACCTAATTTTCAAATGCATTCTGTAAAATTGTATTTAATATCTACTAATATTAATGTTTTGAATTACATTCAAAGATGGTGCTTCATTTTAAAGTGCCTGAAATCTTTCTTTGTAACACAACTTTTCCTGAGGTATCAAGAATAGGAAATATTTGCTGAAATGAAACCAAAAGCCTTTTATATGACTTTCTGGAAAAAGAAAAAGACAGAGAGAGAGAAAAGAATGAAACAGAGAGTCAGAGGGATTTTCACCACAGACAAGGTGAGAATACTCACGTAGTATGTGGCAAATGTCAGCTTCAGGCCCCTTAATCTATTGGTCTTTCACATCCTAAGTGAGAGCTCCCTTACAGACACTCGAGTATTTTGGGGTCAGTATCTCTCAGTTGCCCTCACTGAAGCTGTTCAGATCATTCTATTCATATAGAGAACCGTTTTTGAGTACTTTAAAATTTGACGAATCATTATAAAAATGGCTCTTTTTAAAAGCAATTTATATTTAATAGCAGTTGAAAAGAATCTGATTTTGCATCACTATGTTTAATAACAATTGAAAAGAGAATCTGATCTCGCATCTCCCCCATAGCAGAGGAGTGAAGCTGTTCTCTTTTTGATCAAAACACTACAAACTGGATTTCAGAAAAATTCTCAAAATAGATATACTGGCATGAAAAGGATTTTGCTTTGATGAAAAGCACATTTTCCAAGAACAAAAAGCATGCAAAAATCACAAATGTATATTTTCTTTAAAAAAAAAAAGAAAAAAAAACAGAAAAAAGAGAAGGAGAGAGAGACCAGCTGTTTAACTGATGCAATGAATATTTATAACCTGCTATGTTACATGTTCCAGCACATAAAATTAGGAACCCATGCTTCAGAAACAGAGTTACAGTGTTTGATGTTGTCTTAAAAACTGGCAATACTTCAGATTACACAACTGAATGTGATGGATAAACATTGTAGTAGTGTTTTAATGTAACATGTCTAAAAAGCATTCACTCTGAACTAATGTGTGTCTATCCATCTCCTTCTTCATGATTTTCAGAATAGACACTTTTAAAATAATTTACCATATGTAAGGAAAAATAAACACTATAAACATCTTCATAAAATGAAGTCCACTTGAACAAGCATTAAACTAGATAAAAAGCACAGACTTGTCCTCTACAGTCCATTGAAAAAACTTCCATTTCTACAGGCTTCTGATATCATTTAAGATATTATGATATGTGGTGAACTTTTTGGGACGATTTCTGAAATATCAGAGTGGCAAAGAACATGTATTAATGAAAATCTCCTAACTGAGAAGCAGCACGGTAATAAATGTTTATAATTAGGAGTACTGTTTTGCAATGAAAGAAGTGATTGCAATCCAGTCTTATTTTACCAGTGCCATGTTTGTATGAGATAAGAATTGACTTTTAGAGAAGGTTGGTTCTGTTTTACTTAAACATTTAAACCTACCTGCATTCAGATATCAGACTCGGATACACAAGGGGGTTGTTCTCATAGTATGTCAGGTGTAATTTCAATTACTTTGGGGAGATTCTTCTGCACCAACACAATTAGTGCAGGGCATCCACCCAAGTAGTAACAACTGAACTTGAGAGTCAAAAGTGAATTCCAGCTTTCTAAATTAAAGATGTATAGTCTATACTGGAGGAGGGGGGAGGAGGAGAACACTACTGTGTTCTCGGATGTAGCGTTTGCTGTCCACTTGGGGCATTGAGCTAAAAATAAGGAATCTGGAATTACATACCTAGTGAGAGTTTCTATGGAAGTGAAAGAAGGCACCTTGATGCATTCTGGATTGGCAGAATAAGCTTCTCTTTTGACTCAAACGGAAAAAAAAATATATTTTAATTCAGTTTTCCCCAATGAAACATTCCCTCAAACCATTTTTCAGTAAAACCTATTTCTTCACTTTATACTCCTGTGAAAATGATAAGAAATATACCTTCCAAGTTTTCTAACTGATTATACACATGTAACTTATGGTCCTGCAGAAAAGAGGGACAGTCTGCTAAATGGAGTGAATGATTGCACTGTGGCATCACAGGGACAAAATTTTGACAGAATTTCTAAGTGCACAAGTACTAGAAAGACATAAAAAGTGTCTTCACACATAGAAAGGCCTTTTTTGTCCTGTAATATTGGGTTCCCTACAGTAGGCACTTCTTTGTGAATTGGCTGAGACATTATGACAAACCTAAGCTGGAGCACTTTTCTCA
>VYZW01011478.1:3064-32034 GCA_013401315.1 Balaeniceps rex
ATTTGACCACCATCACACATTGCCATGATTTTTAAAACTCACCACGATATGTGAAACTACTCTGTGGTTTACAAGAGACAACAAGCACCAAAGGAGAGAATGATTACAATTTATTCCTCATATCCAAAAACAATCATTTACACATGCACTTTGGGTAAGATTCTGTTAAACAAACACAAAACAATGTAACACACAACACACCACAACATTGAAGAGATGTAAAAAGAAGTCATCAAATTTTAGAATAACAACAGGTATCCTGTCCCTGGCAAAATAAACCATCATAAAAAATGTTTGAACCTCAGAAATTGTCCAATGCACATGGATTGCTTTAATCATAGTCTGCAGTTAAAGGAGGCTGAACTCCTAAATGAGGAATTTTGAAAATCTGTTCACATCATTCTTTACCTACACTTTGCTGATGATATTGAAAGTTTCCAGCATGGTCTTTAAGTTATAGCCAATATAACAGAGACAATGAGTCAAATATACGAGTCAAAACATGGCTTACCTTGTTGCTGGAAGGGTGCTGACACGTGTAAAGAAAACAGATGGCTCTACTTCTACGTGAAGGCCTAGTGAAAGGTTCCTGTNAAAACAAATAATTCTTAAAACTGATTGTACTCAGTTGCTGATGAATTTTAGGCAATTGGGTTTTAGTTGTTATGGCATTTGACCACCATCACACATTGCCATGATTTTTAAAACTCACCACGATATGTGAAACTACTCTGTGGTTTACAAGAGACAACAAGCACCAAAGGAGAGAATNTCACAAGTTCAATTAAATTAGACCATAGAAGTGATTTACCAACAAAGTTTCTATGCCCTCAAGAATTTGCCTTCCTAACCCATCCATTCTATTATCTCAGGAAAAAAGGCAATCTAACAAATAACTGCATCTTATGTAAACAGTTGCTTTTTTTTCCTAATCCTTTCAAAAACTAAGGAGTACAGAACAAAGTCAGCTGGACTTCCCTTTATGGAATCCCTCTCCGTACCACATTTAACACAGAAAAAATGAAGAGCTTATTTTTGCTTAGAAGAGTTTAGGGTTTATTAAATCATATGCTCTTGAAAAATATTCACCACTTCATTACCTTCATAATCAAATGGAAAACCTTTAAAGTTTTTGAGTGTGGACAGATAAAGATTATACAAAACTAAAAGCATCTGGTCTCTTAACAAGTCACTGTAAACATATGCTCATCTCCATTAACTACAGATTAAAACAACACTGTTGTCTAGATCTAGCACATGAACCTTGTCTTTCTTTGATGTTCATTTTATAAAACATGATTGGTTAGCAAATATCAAAAATGAGGATGATTCTTCAGCATTAGTCTTATGCACTCATTACTCTCAGTAGTACTGAGCCTTTACTTCTGTGATGAAATTCTGGGCTCTGTGTCTTTTTCCTTAATGAACAGCATGTGAAGAAGCTTCCCAGGATACCAGTCCCCCTGTCATCATCAGTGTTCAAGCTCAGGACAAACCTTTGATTCTTCCAAAGAGACTACACACCACCTCTTTTTCCATTATATTCCTGAAATATCATTTGCTGGAAGCAAGGCAAGAATTTAGGAAGCATCACTGGATTCTTTCTCAGCTCTTACTCTGGCCCCCAGTCACCAGCTATTGCCAGGTCTCAGAGCAAGGACAGAGGTAGAAACAGACCTCTAACCTAACACAGACACTACAATATTATGCCGAAGCCTATGTCTAGAAGGACAGACGTTTCTTGAGAAGACATAGAAACAATGCATATCTCCTCTTGGATTAGCTTTTAGCTCATTCTTTATTTAAAAAAAACAAACCAAAACAAAACAAAAAATAAAACAAACCCAAACCTCAAGTCAACAACTTTTCCAGGAAACCAGTTATATTTATCAGATGTCATCAATCCTCAGACGGTTAAAAGTACTCTCCCTTTCAACTGAAGTTTTACAAAACATTTTATGAAACCTGTTAATTTTTTTCATAAGCTCTAAGGAGCAATCTAAGGATTTTCTAACTTACAAAAAAATATACATTTAATACCATTCTGTTTCTAAGTCTGGCTGAAGGAACGGGAACACGGATACAACCAATTTCTTAAAATAACCACAATCCAGTGATTTAAAGCATATCAAAATCAAGAGTTTAATGTTTTGCTGCGTGTGCGCACTTAAATGTTTTGCCTATTTCCAGCTTGCATTTAAGTAAAGTGGGCTAACTCCAATTCCTAATATAGTTTCATTAAAATTCATGAGAGTCACCTTATAATAGAAATAAAAACCTCCAGTGGGCACTCTGGACATACCCGTCTACTCTGTTTATGTCAATTCCTAATTTGTAGTTAATGAACTCAAGTTTGTGTTATGTCAGGAAAGCTAATCAATATTAAATACAAAAATAAGAAAAGCACAAACGCATTCAAAACATACTTCATTCTAATTAACCAGCTGGACCATTTAATAAAAATCAGAGGTAAACTCCACAAGGACACTACTTACATCGTAATGTGAGAATGGACTTCAATTTCAGTTAGGTGATCTGTGAAAACTCTAGCTATGTATGTTCTGTATTGTTGCAGTAACACTCAGTGCCCTGCTTGGGAAAGCTACTGTGGTATGGAGCCATGGTTTATTTTCCATAGAACCATGCCACAAGGCTGCTTTATTAAGTGCAGTCCCATATTGGTCAGGCATTGGAACAGGCTGCCCAGAGAGGTGGTGGAGTCACCATCCCTGGAGGTGTTCAAAAAACGTGTAGACACGGCACTTCGGGACATGGTTTAGTGATTCTCCGCTCTAGAGCCCTTCACCTCAGTGGCTTCGCTGAAATGACGGGTACACTGGCTTTTAGACGTGTAGACATGGCACTTCAGGACATGGTTTAGTAGGCATGGTGGTATTGGGTCGACAGTTGGACTAGATGATCTTAGAGGTCTTTTCCAACCTTAATGATTCTATTCTATTCTATTTTATATAATTACAGGTAAACATGTAATAAATGTTAGTTTGAAAGGTCACAGAGCATTAACATTCCAGATGAAAACGCTTCCTAACATCCAATTCCAAATGAAAAACCTCCAGAAAAAGGCTAAAAACTACAACCATTACATGCCGTTGATGAGCAGACTTTAAGGGAATCATCATAATCTCGGTTCCTGTTGTAGTGAGGAATTTGTCAAAGAAAATTTGCTGATGACCCTGCGTGTGTCCCACACCCCATGCTAGAGAACGGGGAAAAGAAAACCTAATGGTCTTCTGCTAATCTAGACAACAGGAGGACATCTCTTCTCACCCAAAATGTAAGATCTAACAGGGGATGTTTAATACTGGGGACCTAAGAGATTTTGAGTATCTGAGAACCACAGAACACACAAACCTATATTCTTTTTCTGGCTGTGATAATTTGCAGACTTCCTAGGAATGTACACACACACACAAAGATAAAATATCAGGCAGAGTTTACATGAGGAGTGTAGATGTACGTGTAGGGAGGGAGCATGACTGAAGGAAATAATTTTTTCAGGAGCCTTCAGGTGATCAGAGAAAGTTTTATTGCTTAGGATTCATATAATATGAACAGGATGTTAAAAAAAAACAAATTCAATCTCCTTTAAACCCCTCTACGTACACATACCTTGGAAAGGACTTCACATACAATATGAAAGATTGATTTTCTATCTTTAGGATAGAAAAAAACCCCTACACTTTCATAAGCTTACAAAGCTCCAATTTAAAACAATTTGCCACTCTCTCCCACAGCACCTGCAGAGAAGAATGGTCCAAATGCTACAGCCCCTGATTTAAATGACGTCGTATACTTACTCCAGTGGCCTTGTCAAACGTACACAAATAACAGACCGAGCTGCAGATTCTATTCATCTTTACAAATACCAATAGAATTTATTAGATTTCTCCAAACTGCATCACTGCAGACCAGAAAGAAACGGCAGGTTGTCACTACAAACATAATTTTGCCTGCGGATGATCCATAAAAAAGAAAAGGAAGGATGGAGTACACCGGCCTCTCAGGGCAGGCAGCCAGGAAAAGAAGCCGATTGTTAACCGAACACATCTGGAATTCAGAATATCTATGGACTGGGGCGGGGATTCTTGTTTTTAAGCAGAGTTGCATTCTGGAAACTCAACAGTAAAAATCTGGATAAATTTTTTAACCTGTATGATGACTTTGTCTTGATAATTTTTTTACTACTTCACTGGTCCTTTCTTCTATTGATGAAGAAAAGGAAACGAAATGTTCTGAGTCTAAGTTCCGGATGACAAGACTCTTAATCAACAACACCAGACATTACTACTACCTACTATATTGACAAGAAATATTTTATGGACAAACTATCAAAAAATTACCATTTTAGTTTCTCTCATGCATTTTCTCCTCAAACATATTTTTTGCACACAGCAGGTACCAATTTTTTTTAAAAAAAGTCATTCTCTCCAGTCTGCTCACGGAAATCCTTCCCATATTCACTTTCATAACAGAATTAAAAACAAAATTAGAAAAGAACTTTTTGAATAACACTATGCCACTAATGAAAAGCAAAACATTTGGCATTAAAGTTTCCTAACTTAATGACAGCAGTTAGCACCCTTCTGCCAACCCCTCAATAGCGACTTTGTCTGAACAGTAATACCTTTCATATACTGATTTTAATTGCCAATTCAAACAATTACAAGCTACAACTCAGATCAGTTATTTCTACTGAACTACTACTATAGTACTTCCTAACCAGAAGAAGTAGAGAGTAAAATCTAAAGAGTATTTCCATATAATTCTACAGAATATTGCTACTTATGCAGGAGCTAGAACATTACTGATTGAGAACAGATCTCCCCAAAACAGCTAATGACGCAAGAAACATATCAAAGAAGGGGGAAAGAGCAGTGATGAAGGGGATTCTTGTGCTGGGAAGTTGAATATGGTGCTCCATCCTTTCTGTACGCTTGTTCTCTAGTAAGGAGGCTGACTGACTACCAGAGTCAAGAAGCTTTACCCCAACAAAGTGTTCAAAGTTATATGTAGCAAAGAACACTATTTTAGTCAAAAAATCGGCTTAGACCAGGAGTATGTTAAGGTAACTATAACTCACAGATGTAAGAATCCACCTGCAGAGATGTGATTGTTATATGCTGTATGTAAAGGAAAATAAACATTCCATAGAACACAAAACTCTCATAATTAGACTTTTTTAAGAAAAAAATCCTTCAAGATATGAAAAACATTAAAAGAGTCATTTTCTTTTAAAAACCGGGAATAATTACTCAACAGCAACATTAGATACAATCAACAAAGAAACTACTAACAATGAGAACAATATACACAGGAGGTGAATCAGTAGTCAGGAAACTCAAATTTATAGTGATATATTGTTAATAAGTAAACAATCCATAATCATATTGATTGATGAAGTTCATATACCTTCCTCCTCACTGCTAAAAAATATTTTTATATCTAAATTTTTGGGTTTGTAAAATTTACAAAATTGGGAACAGTTCAGGTCAGAAACTGCTGGGTTTAATTCTTCCATCATCTATTTTGCTTAGTAGGTTTGTTTCTTTATTCTTTGTTTCCTTATTCTTAAGCAATTTTACTAGCAATAGCAATAACTCTGATTTTATCCCTCTGCGTATCTTGCTACTGGAAGAGCCAGAAGATTCTGTTTTATAGTATTTCTTCTTACAGTATCCCATTACCACACATCCTGCATTCTGTGTTTCAGATAGCAAAGCAAGATTTTGCCTTCAATTTTTTTTCCAAACTGGAACATTAATTTCTGAAGTATTTATTATCAGCGTTTTCCATCATTAAATTAACAATTCGTACTTTGTAACAAAGGCTCACCTACACTGTATTTTCTGGTCTTTCCTAAATTGCCTTAGTACAGTAAAAATGACACTAAGTAGATCTCAACATTTACTACAAGATGAAATGCCAGTACTTAGCTACAGGCAGTTTGCTCCTGAGACTCTGCAGATACTGACTGCAGTAACTGTGAAGAAATACCAGAACATATCATTGCAGCTTCCCCATTAGGATATAGATGATCAGACTGAAAATATAGAAATTCAAAATATGATCTTTCCATTTTAGATTCTGAACTGCTTATAGAAAACAATTCTTACTAATGAGTATAATTTCTCATGGGATTAGGGCTTGAAATTTGAAAAATAACTTATTCTAGATGTGTAATCTTCAAATATACCTTCCTTTTAAAAACAAACAAAAAAAAAATCACATTACTTGCCCAAGAGTAAACAAGTTTTCCTCCCAAATCCCATCATGATCCTGATCTGCTTCTCACACAAATTAGCATTAGCAGGACATGCTCCATGCATTCACGAGTGCATAGCCATTCTTTCTGACTTTTAGTCCCTTTTCTCACTGCATGCCTTTTGTTTTCAGGTTTGGTGGGGTTTTTCCTTAAACAGACTATAAACCCCATTTTTGTTAAATTCTCTGTCTGCCTCCCTCCTTCTTTCCTCTCCTTCTCTGACCATTCCACTCCCCTATTCAACTCTGATGGGCAATCGGTGATATTCATCAGTAATAAAAAGAAATAAAAATGTACTCGTTCATCGGTTCCATCTAGCAAAAGGCACCAGAGAACCTCTCTCTACAAAATTAATTTCTCAATTTCTTCTATTGGGTGCCATGCTTAAATTCTTTTAAGAGCTTTGAGGATTGTATAAATAAATCAGGGATCAGGAATTTCAGCTGCCTAACTGTAACTAATTAAATTATCTGGCAGTAACAAAGAGAAAACGAGTTTCTCAAATTAACCACACTCTTTTCAACAGCAGCAGGTAACCCTGGCAATAAATACGCTAGTAACAGCAAAGAGATGGCCGGCCAAAGGCATGCGCGGAGCGCCAACACTGCTGACACAGCCGGCGTTCCACAGCCTTGCCTCCGTGGGTGCAGCGACGCAGCGCTGGTGGCATCTCCTGGCCTCTGCCCTCCCACAGCTTCCCCGCCGCTTCTGGCCGTGAGGCTGAGCTCTCCTCAGGGCCTCTGTGACGCTGCAGGCTGCAGACCATGGTTCCAAACGTCGCGTTCAAGCCCTCTTTCACTCCTTGCTGCTTCAGGCCCGTCCTACTCGCTCACCTTCATTCAGGCTGAGAAGCTGCGTGGTTTTTCCCCATCCACGCAGCACACAGTTATCACAGAGGGAAGTAGAGATTTTTTTGCCCTAGTCAGACTAAATTTTTTATCCTTCTTTCTATATGTGGCTTCATACCTCCATTTCCCATCTTTACTATCAAAATTACTTGGCCTAAGCATTACTGGACCGAACCCAAAAAGGTCCAGTCTTGAAGACTGCACAATTTTGAATCCAAGCACGTGGGATATGCTGCTCCAGCAACACGGTTCATACAGAAATGCAGTACACTGAACACAGCTGAATCTTTTTTCAGGGAAAGACCAGGATGTGAGCATTGGGAGGGAAATGGGGATGCCCACGTAGCTGAAACCAAGGAAGATGGGAATCAAATACGTCAAGCTTCCAGTCCTTGGACCAATTTGTGAATGCAAAGACTGTGGCTATGTTCAGAGTTGTTCTTATAAAAAAATTCAGTCCTGGCATTTAGAAATGCACACATGTCTGCCTATGTATTCATTTGGCTATCAAAATTAATTAAAATTAGCACTTTCTTGAGTTTTAATTTACAATAGTCTAATAAAAGACAAATACTTGTGATTTTTGCTTATTTCTCCCACCACTGACTCTACAGTCCATGATTCCACCGGGTAACCTGACAAAGGATAAAGTCTGTATAAAAATCAGGCTGAAAGGATAAAGTCTGTATAAAAAAATAAGGCTTAACAGCAGTGTTGGAAGAAGTAACAGGTGCCCTTATGTACCTAAGCTGAATATCCTCCTGCCCACTTGTCCTCAGGAGGATAAAAGAAAAAACAACACCCCCCCCTACACCACTAAAGAGGAAAAGCAGAGAAACTGCTGGCTGGTTAGAGATTCTATAATTCTCCTCAGGAGGACAAAAATCTCCAATCTAACAGAAAAAACCCTCCAACTAAACGTCACTAGCATCATGTTTCTATTACTCCCTGTTGATGAGAGCTAAGCAAAGAACAGCATTATGGAAATCTGAATGCTCTCAACGACATACTTCATGGTTTCTGAGATACACACACTTCTCAGCATTGACTCTTTGGACCGGTCTCTTACTGCAAAACTCGAACCACAGGGACTTGGATGCTGATATCTTCAAAGCTTCTTCCATGCAGGAATACACATCATTCCCTCAAATGCTCAGACCTTCCTTTACTTGAAATACTGTTATTGAAAGGACATTTGGGAGGAGAAGTGGAGTATGTCATTTGTGATACGAAGAGCACCAAGCCTTTACCTCACAAGGTTTATTTCAAGCTGAGTATTATTCCAAAAGTGAAAATAAATTTGTCCTCCCAGATGTCTTCAGTATCTGGCACAAATCTTAGGCTGCCCAGGAAAGGTCCACAATAAGAAATGAAGATCAGAGGTGGAATACATGAACAACCATATATGAAATTTTCTACCTGTAGAAAACACCATATCATGGTTCATAAAAAGTAAATTATATCATAAATTTAATTTTTATATTAAAATAATTGATGGAATGAGTGCACGGTGGTATCATGCAACTTTGCAGAATGAGATCTATTCATTGATCTCTCTCACTGGAGAATATTAGCCTTTTCACTTACGGCTAACCTGTCTGATTTTCTGATACAGAAAATATACTTTAGGTTTTCTGTATTTTTATAAATGACACAACAACTCTCTTTTTTCTTTTTTTAGCTAAAAAATAAATTCTGTATTTTTAAGGAGACATTAAACTGCCACGAAGGGACAGAAAGTACCTATACATTTCTCTGAATGCAAATCATGAAGCAAATCTAAATCTACTGGAATACTTAATTGATCAAGGTAGAATTCCCAATTTTCCCCAAATAGGAAAAGGAGACTCTCCCAGTAGATATTGTTCCTTAAAGCACCAAATAGTATAGTAACTGACAGCAAGAGCCCTGATATACGCATTATGAAAAGGATATGCATATGTAATCATCTTGTAGTGCATATGTAATCATCCTCTAGGACCCAACCACAGCAAGCATTCCCCATACTAATTTTTCTCCTCTGTATTCCGTTAAAAATATACATGGCAACTACAAAAGCTATGATAAAATTCTTAATAACTGATTAAGCAATGAAATAAATTGTGCTGCTGCAGTAATTTTTATGTACAAATACAAACAAAGCCCACATTGTTATTCCTGTTAAACTACTTCATCGATCTAAAGCAAAATTAAATATAATTTTTAGCACGTGTTAATCAGGTGAATTTACACAACCAGTCTCTTGAACAAGGTGCCCGTTGTGTTCATGCTCTGGCGCAGTTTTACGCAAGTACACCTACTGCATACACACTGCCTTTCAGTAGCAATTTTTGCAGTACACCGATGTTTATCTAGCTCATCCATCTACATTTATGTCTAGTTAAGCCTCCGAACAATGAAACTGCTGCATCCCTTTGTAAAAATAGCACAATGGCAATGACAAGTAGCTGAAGCTAAATATAGCTCCTGCAGGCATATGCCGGGAATTAAATAGTACATTTTACCCCTCCCCAATCCTAAATCAGTAAGCTTCAATAAGGAATCTCTAGTGAATACACACAGGAGCTCAATAAATCCCCCTTAAGCTTACAAGGCATATTCTGAATCTGTGCTAGCTAAAAATAGCTGTGTTTATAATGAGAATGGAGATGTGAGCAGAATAATATTAAGTTTAAAGGCAGGCATGCTATAGTCATTCTGCATTAACGAATAGGGTGAATCAAAGGTCATTCTAACAAACAGATACACAGATTGACAGATAAAATACAATATACAGCAATCTTTTACTGAAGAGCATTCATCTCGCATTAAACTCTGCACATCCTAATTGGCTGTTGCAGTCACACATTCACAAGTTATTTTGTCGGCATTTTTTAGCTAGAACCCAAGTCGTTACTTCCAAATGACGGGAGAAAGACGGGTGTATACAGCATTATTCCTTTGGACAGTATTCCCTCCTAGATTTCAATTCCCCTCTGGAAATATTCAGGAAATATAATACAGAATTCTTCTTAATATTAATCACAGAACGCTGCGTTCTTTAATTAAAGGCAAATTGCATCCAGGCCTCCAGGGCAGTACTACTGCAGCTGAACGCCCAAGTGGCTGATGCATGTTCTTAACTGCCTCAAAGATTTCACCTCCACCGACTTGGACACAAGCACCGCTGACCGCAGCTATCACAGAATTTCATTCTTGACTGAGATACAGATAAGAGATTAAAAATAACTTAAATACAAGTAACTTGTATGTGGAACATTCCCATCGAGAGTTTTCTGTCTACTGACACTAAACTGCAGAACCTCTTAGAAAAACATGTGCTAGAAAATTAGGCAGCCCTGCTTTCCATTCTTGGAGGACTTGAAGGAATGGAGGGGCAAGTCGTCACACACGTTCCTCAATAACTTCTCTGATTCTGAAATCCTGCCCTGATTCTGAAGTAGGAAGGTACAAAAGGAGAGTAAATACAGGGATAGACGCTGATGAACAAATCACACGCACCCCCTTCAAAGGGGATATTTCTGTATGTGGAGACCAACAACTCAGACTGATTCTCCCAGCCATGGCTATGTAACACGTTGGTTGCTGTAAAGAAGCATCACAATGTATTTCCTCACTGAAACCTGTTCATTACACCCTGGAGGCAGGGTCCCCAAGAGCAAAGGCACAAGTTGCTGGCAGATATCTTCTCACTAAAAGAACATACCCTTGAGAGGTGGATAAAACTAACTCTTGGGCAAAGAACATGTGTCCAGCATAAACACCCCACGTGTCATGAAATCATAAATGAAATAACAAGATAGTGTAAAAACAGTCACAACCCCAGAAAGGACATCAGGAAAAAAACAAAAACAAGTGCTGCACAAGTGACTCCCCAGTTAAGAATGACACATCTGCTCAATGTTGCTACTCATCCACAAGCAGGTCATCTCTCACTTTCAAGAGAGCGAGCACACTGCTTTTTTTAGTTGCTATCCACCACATCTTCCTACTGCAGCCTCAGCAATCAAGTATTCTCTTTCAGTATACATTTTGAGTTAAGCAAATGAGAATTTTAGAAAGCTGTATGACACTGTTAAAGTTTGCAAGTGTGAGTGCAAGTTTTCTTCTCTAACCCTCCCACCCAAGAAGGGAATCAAAGCAACAACACCCAGCCTGAACAGGCTCATATGCAACAACCTGAAGTCTCTGGATAACACAATGAAGTTATTCAGTTTTATTTTTTCATGCCAAACACTTCCACACGGTTTCACACCTCCTCAGCATTGGCCCATCCCTTCTCTGTTCCCTTCTACCACGTCCTTTGTGAGAAAAGGGGATGAGACTGCACACGAAGTGGGGTAAACACAGAAGCAGCTTTTTGGTTTGCTCTCTATTCCTTTACTTTCTGCTATTCCTAATACTGTTTGCTTTTTGCATTGCTACTACAAATTAAACTAACATCTTTGTGGAATGTCTCATACCTCCAAGATCTCTATCCTGAATGGCAATGGTTAATTCAGAGCCCATCACTGTGTATTTGGAATTAAGAATGTATTTTCTTCATGTGCATTACTTTACAATGCACGTGCAGATCGATGCTGATCTTCATCTCAAATTTTAACAACCCACCTCCATCACAGGATAAGCCTGTAATCCTTAAAAGTTGGTTTTCATGTATGCTACCCTTGATAAACTTTGACACAATCCTAATCACCCTAATATCCAGATCCTTTATGAGCATACTGAATGGGATAAGCACAATACAGATCCCTACGAATTAGGCTGGAGACCACCTTTCAGTGAGTAAATGGACCATTTATCCTACCTTGAACTCTTGACTCCTGATGGGACCTCCACTTTTATCTCACAGCATATCTGTTTCTCTCAAAGAGCCTTTTGTGAGAGTCTTTTTGGGAGTGTTTTAGGAATCAAGTAACCATAGAATCATAGAATCATAGAATGCTTTGGGTTGGAAGGGACCTTCAGAGGTCATCTAGTCCAACCCCCCTGCAGTCAGCACGGACATCTTTAACTAGATCAGGTTGCTCAGAGCCCCGTCCAACCTCACCTTGAATGTTTCCAGGGATGGGGCCTCCACCACCTCTCTGGGCAACCTGTGCCAGTGCTTCACCACCCTCATTGTAAAAAATTTTTTCCTTATATCTAGCCTAAATTTCCCCTCCTTTAGTTTAAAACCATTAGTCCTTGTCCTGTCACAACAGGCCTTACTAAAAAGCCTGTCCCCATCTTTCCTATAGGCCCCCTTTAAGTACTGAAAGGCCGCAATAAGGTCTCCCCGCAGCCTTCTCTTCTCCAGGCTGAACAGCCCCAACTCTCTCAGCCTGACACATTAACCAGTGTCAACGATATTCCCTTTGTTCATGAGCTCAGCATATGCTTCAAAGAATTCTGACAGATTTGCTTACCATGACTGCCCTTCATAAAAAAACATTTCAACAGTATCCCAACATACGTGCCTTATTATTATTAACTCTGCTGTTACATTTCTGGGTTTACTATATTTACCAATAAGAGTAAAGTAATTGTATTAGCTACTCTGCTTCCCCAACGGCAACATAAAACTTAACTTTTCAAAGTTTACAAACTTTTAAAACACCAGAGAATATGAAGATTATATTCCAGGCAAAGAAGAAACAGTCACATGCATTCCCCTATGGGTGTATGGTCTGACACAGGTCCAAGACCATCACTATTACCCAAGTAAGCAAAATTTAGAATTTCTATTTTACAATACACAAATCCATCCCATACAAAGGGCACACAATAAGTACCAATGGTTTCCTGAAGATCTCAAATCCATTCACCGTTCAAAACAGTCTCCTGAAGAACCCAGCTCCATTCATATAGTTTTTATTCATAATACTGCTGTATTGTACTCTAAACAAAAATGATACCCACACCATCATAAGATAAAACAAATCCTCCTCTGCAATAGCTGAAGTACCTTAAAAAGAAATAATGCATCCAGCAAATCAGAAAAAAATCGACTATTACACATAAAAGATCCTTGAAACTTAGTGATCAGATTTTTACATGAGAGCTCTTTGGTATTCTTGTGTTAAACAATCCTCTTTTTTTCAGGAATTCCTGTGATTAGGAGGGATAAGCCCAATTAAGTGATTGTATAAAAGTAGGAGCAAGTGAAGAAAGAGGTTTTAAAACAGGAATGCTTGAACAACTTAATCAATAGATCTGTTTATTCAGCATAGCCATTAACATATAAATATGGAAGACTGAGTACTTCAGATTTTTCAGCTGCTACTTGGGTTGGAAATAGAGGCTCTAGCAGCACAACCATTTTCAAAATCAGTAAAGTTATTAAGCTAAATTTATCACTGATTTAGTGAGTTTTATATGGAATGAATATTCCAAATTCCTGCTCCCTAATTTGATGATAAAAACTAACAGAATAAAAAAATAGTGAAATTAGTTTTCAGGGATTAACACTTCAGAAATTAAATTTGTCCTATAGTTTTGCTAGAAATCAGGTCCTGGAGTTGCAGAACGGCAATGCTTTCCATTCTAACGTATCTTCTTTCTTTCACTGGGCATGCTATCCGAAAGCTAATATGCCAAGCAACCAAGCATTCAGTCACATTATTAAAACATACAGTTCTCTTAATAAACTCAGCGTATGTGATTTCCTCAAATGTTTTTTCCTCAACATAGGGAATTTGGACTTAGCTCTTCAGTAAACACAAGAAGATAATTGCAGATATGAAACAGAAGTAGAGATGACACTAAAATTCATTTCCTCTCTTCACTGATCCCATTTTGCCATAATTCAGCCAGGTAAACACGGTCCGCGCCAACAGGCTCCGGCACCATTGCCCGCTGAAGTCCCGCCTGCACTAAAGATTCCTGACGGCTGAGAATACACTTTAAATTCTGTGATGTTACAATGAAAACAGACAAATTTTACAAAGGCAAAGGTCTTAAAGCAGATGAAAGGCATCACAAAATGTCTTCTCACAAGTATAGATTTATAAAGGGCTAGTCCCTGACAATTTGAACAGCGTATGTCAGACCAGTCTGCAGTATGAATTTGTTATTGATTTCTGAGCATGATCTCACAATTCGGACAATACTTGGATCATCACTGGTTTTGAGCTGCCACTACTTACACTTCTGTATTCTTCACATAGATCAATTATGCTCTAAAAGTAACAGAACATCCTATAAAAACAACATCCAAAGAAAGGATTAATGTACGTTGTTACTTATGGGTTTCCCCCCTCCAACAAAATACATTCTCAAAAGACAACTGGAGGTCGTTACCATTAGGTCATAACTCACCATTAACAAGAGAATTAATCAATGGATTCAGAGATCTTTTCCTGAAGGAAACATGATAAATCTAATTCCAGAATCTAAGTTGTAAAACCATCTAAAACCATCATACGCTAATAAATCAGGAGAACTCTCCACTTTCTAACAGAAGGAACAGAAAATCTTCTTTCTGTGTGAACAGAAAATAGCCAGTCTCTGATTCCTTCCTTTTTTCTCTGAGACACTCAAGAACATTAAACATATTCCCCCATCTTCCAACAACTGCTTACACATAAATAAAATGTCAGCAAAAAACTCTTTTTCACATGACCCACTGATCTCTAGGGATCCCCAGTGGTGAACTGACCTACACAAATTATAAAATTTAAAAGATATTTGCAAAATATGTATATACACATTTGACATACAAATACAAATATATACATATTCAAGGACCATCTGGACAATGCTTTTAGTCATATGGTTTAGTTTTAGGTAGTCCTGCAAGGAGCAGGGAGTTCGACTCCATGATCCTTATGGGTCCCTTCCAACTTGAGATATTCTATGATTCTATGAAATATTATAGATAGATAGATAGATAGATATAAGGTACTGGTGCCTGATCTTTAAATCACTATTTTCATTTTATTAGAGATGCTAACTTGATTTCCAATCTAAGTGATTAGCACACATTTAAAAGGATTACAAATGCTTATTTAAAAAACACACTGAGTCAGCTCACTCAGAGAACTTCATAAATATGCAGCAGGAAACTCCCAAACAGTGACTCATAACTTCAGAGGTTTAAAACAGGCAAATAATCATGAATTTTCCAACTGTTACTCATACTCGATTAAATCCTAAGCCAAAACCATCCTGCTTCTGTAAATTCCACTTGACTGTCCGTTAAGTTCTACAGAAATAAGAGCGCTATGGGAAAAAACAACCAAAATCGGATAACTGGAAAGAGTGCTAATTCTTAACAGCTTATATGGAAAAACTACTTCATATAAACATACACTGAACAATAATTCTTTCCCTTACAACTGATGCATGGGTGGATTTTGTCTTCACCTTATTTAAGAATGACTGACTGATTTGGGAAAACAGACAAACAAACAAACAAACCCCCAACTTTGACAAGTTTTTTTTTACCTAGAGAAAAGAAAAATGAGACACGATCTGAGAACACGCAATGAGCTCGAAATTTCTTCTCCACAGAACTCTGTTGATGTAAAGTTGCGACTCAACAATCCTGTCACATTCCTGGTTAGGCAATGCACTGACATCCTCTAGCTACCTATTCCTACGGAATTATCATACTTGGAATACATCTTTAATGGGTTACTGCTAAATATCATCATAAGGCTCCTATTTTGTCTTGAAATGAAGAAAAGTATCTGTTTAAATTTTAACAGTATTAAAAATATATCATTACTGTAAACGTAGTGATTTCTGTAAAATGAACAAGAATGTCTTATAAACTCATTTTTGCAAATCTTAGTAAAGTACTGGCTTTTTTTGTAGACACTTTAGTAATCATTTCACCAAAAGGCAAGCTAATGTATGCACAAT
The DNA here is from genome assembly GCA_013401315.1 of Balaeniceps rex. Taxonomy (NCBI): domain Eukaryota; kingdom Metazoa; phylum Chordata; class Aves; order Pelecaniformes; family Balaenicipitidae; genus Balaeniceps; species Balaeniceps rex. The sequence goes on from VYZW01011478.1 coordinate 19,043, forward strand.
GTAAAAACCATATAAATGCAAATTAATATAATCACATGCTAACAAAACCCCAAACCTCTATCTATCCCATTTTTCACTCAAATGACAAAACTACTGCATGAGATGCAATGACATTCCTAGGGATTAATTAATTAATTTTAAGCAAAAGGGTTAGACACCTTCCCCTACTTCTGAAAATGTATAAAACATACCTGACAGCCTATCGTTAATTATTTAGCCTAAAGAAGGACATTCTAACTAACTACTAAGTGAAGCCTATTTTGAGCAGTTCTGCGAAAGCAAACTAAGCCCACAGGACTCGAGGAGCGTGCCGCACGTAGAACCGAACAGAGCCCTGACCCGCTCCATCCCGTGCTACATGCTCACTTCCCACAGCAGAGCAGGACACCGTGCTTGGTGCACTTCCACGCAAACAGGCCAAATACTTCCCAGTTATCGCAGCAACACTGGCTAAAAGTAAGGAATAATTTTTGGTGCGATCCCATTCTATTACACAGTAGTCAACAGTCAAAAGAAATCCAGTATCCTATTCTTGGAAAATCTGTATGGAATACAAAGTTTTGAGACAAAAGAGAGACAAAACAAAACCAAACCAAACCAAAAAAACACACAACAATTAAAAGAATTATGATAGAATGGTGATTTTATTTTTTTATTCAAATTCATTCAACCTGAATGATGGTGCTTTGCTTCACTCAAAACCAAATCAAATTTTTTCTCTTCAGTTTGTTGGGGAGGGCTGGGTTTTTTTTTTTTTAAAAGACAGGAATAATTACATGAAAATCAGATTTGGTTATTTAAAGTATCAAAATACATAATTTCAGCCATTCAGAAGTCCTCCTATGCCCACTTCACTTTTTTTAAGCTAAACAATTAAAATCAGGTGATGATTCAGTTTCTTATTTGCTAAAAAATGTGCCCCTTTCCAATTCACAGACTCATTCATTTTAGTTGCTTACCAGGAGAAATTATGAACACCGAGTATTACGTATCTGTGTTCTATTACACATAGGTTTTTACTGAATACAGTTAGGAACTGTAACATTTAAAAGTCAAGAACTGTTTACCAATACATTTGTATTATACTCTCTTTAATAGAAAATAAACAGTAGTCAAAACTTGCTTTCAAAGTCAAGCAACAATGAAGCATAAATAGTTGACTACATACTCTTGTATCTAGATGACAAGTGCCACACCTTGCTTTACAAAAATAATAAGATTATAAAGAATCAAGTCGTTCTTGTCCATCTCTAACATTTTAATTTTATCACACCAAATGGTAAACAATCTGTTTGGCAACTTATGATCTATTTTTACCAGGTAACATGAGGGTAACTTTTTTCTATTGAAATAAAGACACATAAGAACTCAGTTTAAATACATAAGCCTTGCAGCTTTAATATAGGAAAAGCGTAAATTACTCCTAAGGACTCTGCTTGAGGGTTGATTTGTAATTGTTTGCCTAAGGCAACCTATCTGCATTCAACCCGTATCAGAGAAAAAAGAAGCTATATGGATTTAAAAAAGGACATTAACTTTTCCAAAGCAGACAAGGAATCCAAATGAGTTCTGAGTTATTAGAATTATATGTAATATTTCAAATATTTGGTACTAAAATTGTGCCAAGGCAACTGCAGTAGGCACAAAATGTTAAGAAGAAAATATTCAGGTTTAAAATACCACAGGATAAAACTAACCACAAAATTATGATGGGACCTCAAGTCAGCCAAAACTTTGACATAAACCTATCTAAACTACTCTCTCCTAAAAGCCGCTCTTTCCACCCCTTAGAAGTTATAATTTTCTGAGAACAGGTACCTTTTAAAAATTTTTAAAAAAAGAGACAGAACAGAATTTTCAAAGCTTTGTAAATAAGTTCCTCCCTTGCCTACTATATTCTTTCACATTTTCTATCAGTCCACCTTGGTGACTTCACAATCCACTGTTGGTTTTTATGGGTCCATTTTCAGGATTTCATTTGTCTGGATCAGGAAGATCCTTCTGTGGTCAATCTCCTACTTGTTCTTATTTACTGAATCTTTGTTCACATTGTGGAGTGGTCTTGAAGCATGCAAACTTGATTACTTCAGGGTGAATTAGGAAGGGCTGCATTAGGAAGTATCACCAGCAGGTCAAGGGAGGTGATCTTTCCCCTCTACTCAGCACTGCTGAGACCCATCAGGAGTGCTGTGTCCAGTGCTGGGCTCCCCAGTACAACAGAGATACAGGCATACTGGAGCAAGTCCAGCCCAGGGTCATGAAGATGACAAAGGAATTTGAGCATCCATCATACGAAGAGAGGCTGAGAGAGCTTGGAGTGTTCTGCCTGGAGAAGAGAATGCTCAGGGAGATCTTACCCATGTGTATAAATACTCAGTGGGAGGGAGCAAAGAAGATGGAGCCAGGCTTTCCTCAGTGGGTTCCAATGGAAGGACTAGAGGCAATGGGCACAAATGAAATACAGAAAATTCCCTATAATCATAAGGAAGAGCTTTAGTATTGTTATCATAGTCAAATGCTAGAACAGGTTGCCCAAAGAGCTTGTGAAGTGTCCATTCTTGGAGATACTCAAAATCTGGCTGGACATGGCCCTGAGTAACCTGCTCTAGCTGACCATGCTTTGACCAGGTGTGTTGGACTAGACCATCTCCAGAGATCTCTTCCAACAGAAACGATTCTGTGATACTAACTTGGAAGGTGTACTCCATCCACTACTAGGCATTCAAGTCCATAATACCAGATTAGAGACAATCTAAAATAAAATACCCCATCCCTTCTCAAAAGCATTCGTACTACAGACATCCTATCCTTAGCAGCAACTGTTTCACTTTGAAAATCTGCGGGTTTGGTCACATTACTTACTAATGTAGATACAGTCCATTCTGTCACCAGAGAGAGCTGACCATCCGATTCTTGTTATTCCCATGAGTCTCCCTGGCTGCTGACATCTAGCCTTCCTGACAGCAGAGCTCCCATCCTTTCAGCCAGTCTTTTTTCCCCTTTCTCACCCCTCACTTGCGAAACTTCTTTCCCTCTCAAGCCTTCTGACCTGCTTCCCCAGAAGGAAAAATCTCTCCCTCTCCAGAAGGCTCAGAACAACTCAGCACACAGCAGCCAGGACACGGCAAACAGGGACCTTGTAGCCTTCTTCTCTGCTACCCAGCCATACCCTTGTAAAGCAACATAGCCTACAGCTGCTCTTACCTGAATACATTTGTGCTGGGTTGTGTAACACAGGTGAATAACTATGCATTTTTAAGTATTATAACCAACATGTGCTACCACCTCACCACTTTACACTAAGAAAGTACCATGGACGACAGTCTGCACCATTCTAAATATACCCTCAATTAATAAAAATAAATCATTCATGTCCTCAAGCATCGCAATGTAGCATTTGTGCTTGATTTATGGACTCCGTGTCCATCACTCTTTTTTGCTTCTCTGCTCTTTTTTAGTTGGCTTCATTAGAGCACCTGATCAAGTAGAAGAACTCACAAGCCTTTGTCAGCATACAGGAGTCTGCAGGTCAGGCTTCAGCCATCTGTTTCACTGACCATAAGCCTCTAATATTTTGAGGGAAAAATACAAGAAGAAGATTTTTTTTAAAGTTTATTTCTTAATTTTGCTCCTTCCAACTAAGATAGAGATCCAAGGATAAGACAAGAAGGTGTTCAAGTAAGATTATATAAAAGCATAGTACAGCTAGACAGCATTTTAGTGTGTTTCTCATTTTAATATTTCAAATCCTATAGATAGAAAAATGAGAAGGAAAAATGATAAGACGACTCCTAGAAATTTAAATAAAAATGGGGTTGCTTTTGACATACATAAATTCCACCTTTTCCATTTACAGGATTGCCACTTGTCTTGAGTTTTGTCACAGGAGACTCCCAGTTTTGATAGACCTGTCATGTGCCCTGTCAAACAAGCTTGGAAGATATTGTAAAATTTGTAGAGGGAAGTATTTTTCTATTGTGGTGTGGGTCTGACAGCTGTATGAATGATGTCAAGAAAAAATGTTGTTCTACAGAGCAAATATATGGCAAGTTATTATACACTACTCACCCTCTGCCCACATTACTCAGATGTTTCAGGCCTTGCTCTCCCTTTCTCCCGCTTCATACAAAATTAAATTCTTTTACTTTTTCATACACTAGTTTATAAAGATAAAGAAAGGCCAACACAACATACAACTTAAGCTTGGTAATTGGAAAGAGAATAATTAGGGGTTTTAGCCATTTTCCGTATAATGGAGATTATAATACAAACTTAAACAACTAAAGGTGCTAGAAGTGTCTGTATGTTTTCACCGATTCTCTCAAAATTATAACACCACACTATATGCCCTCTCACATTTTGAAGTGCTTCTTTGAAATGTGTGACACAAGAATCACTGCATACAAATATAAAACAAAAATAAAACCTGGCTTGCACTAACTGTTCTAATACAAACCCACATCTTAAAAAGTTAATGATGAGTACAATAATGTAAAAAATAGAGGCTTTTTACTTCAGACCTTTTGCATCAGAAGATCCAGCTCCTGTCTCTCTCTCAGTACTTGCTAGGATGCATCTTCTTCAAAAATATTTAAGACAGTTTTTCAGTTAGACAAGCCCATTATGCAGCATGTCCAATGCTTTCCCAAGGTGGACACCTGCTCACCTAAATTTACTGAGCTTCACTACTATAATCTAAAAGCAAAGAGTCTTATTTCTTCACTAAGATAAGACTTCAACGATGGTACAGTCTTCAGAGAAAAGTGGCCACACACAGTAACCAAAACAGGATGCCTAGAGAATGGAACAAGCACACAAAATCTGCCCAACCCACTCTCCCAGTCACAAATACTATGAGGTTCCTTGAAACAAAGGTATATTCTATGCATTTAGTAACCCCCACTGAACCTCTCTTCTGTGATCTCGTTCAGTGTTTCTCTGAATACAGAAAAACTTTCACCATCTCCCTCCTTCAAGTGTTTCTTCACATCTTCAAAAAACTCCAGTATGTGGAGCATATGGACTGTGAAGCATTGGCTTCAAAAGAAAAACAAAAAGGCTTTTCCCCAGTATATCGGACATACTCATGTGTCCACTAATTCTGTATTACAATTTCTATCAAAGTGTCCAATAGAGACATCAGGCTTAGCAGTATGCAGAGTCCCAGATCTGGAATTCTCAGAAAGTACTGGCATCGTTATCTGTCATCTATCAATCAATCCTCAAGCACAAAGATGGCTGAAAACAGGAGATGACAAATTACAGTGGACAACTTAACCATTACAACGCTTTAGTTCACAGAGGTGCTTTTGTTGACAGTAATATTAGTTTTGTTTATTTGTACCACATTATTTTCCACATAAATTTGGATCCTAACAAAAACATTTTCAGGGCACTTTTGAAAGATGTCATCTTGCTTTTAATGTGCTCTTTTGCCTTACTCCATAGACATGCCAATGTCTTTTGCCCTCTTCTCAAGTCATTCTTGACAGGTAAAAGGCTCTTCCTACGGAAATATTTTTGTTCTATGCTTCTGACAAGGTGCCCTCAAAGAATTTTCATGCTACCTACCAAGATTTAACTCTCAGCTGCTCTGTTTCTTTTCTTTTCAACAACTTTGCTCATTTTTATGAATATTTCCTTTCTGTAGCTTTAAGAAGGCGTGCACTACTTCACCGACTGTTGCTGCCATATCCAAGCATACCAAAGTCACTATTACAAGGTGGCACTTCAGACTCACATTTTGAACCAGGTCCTACATGTTCCCCAGGAAAATGTCAGGGATTGACTTTCATTGGCTTTCTAATCAACGGCTCCACAAAACAGGCATGTCTGCAAATTTAGTCTGTCTCATGTCCCAGTGCAGCAGTGGTCCAGTTTACAAGAGAACAGCTGGAGTCATCTCTTACTACTGTATCCAAAATCCACAGCCTCTCTAATTTCCCCTAAGATCCTGCAATCAGTACCATCACGCCGACCAGGCCATAGTGGTGATTCACTACCATCTTCTTCCTACTTAGGACTTAAATTTCATGCTTGGAATTCTGTGTTGTTTGTTGCAGCTATTAACAAACAAGTTCAGTGTTACTCAGTGATACAGTTGATTTATTAATCTGATTTGCTTAAAATTTTCCCTAATTCATAGCACTATACCACCATCAAAAAACCTACTGTGCATTCACTGAAATGCCCACCACTGAAATGCAGAGGAAATATTTAGAAACTTTAGTTTATGTTAACAAAATACGTAAAGTGATGTTCTGGAGTTTATAGATATGCTAAAGAGAATGGTCTGGTACAGCACGGTACTGGACTTCAAAGCTCAGATATCTGCAGACTTGTCTAAAAGACTTCCTTATCCCACAACACAGTGAGTGCTCCTCACTTCTGGAATACCTGTCCTGCACTCATCTCTAAGACGGGAACTATATGATAGGTAATAAATTCAGGATTAACGTAATATATTTTAACTCATTATTAATGGAACTCACTAATCTGCCTGAGCTTTTAAGTGCTATTATATCTGTCAAAACATAAGAGATGTGACAGACAATTCATGCATGCAAAGTTCCCGGTTGCTGATTTATCTATAGATGTGGAATGTTTTCTTCTAGTTCAATCAAGCTAAGAAGTTGGTGTCAAATGTTCTAATGTACAGAAAAACTACTCAAAAAAATTCAGCTTTGTACTGCTGTAGATACACAGCACCACACGGAGGAGAGCACCAGAAACAGGAGACAGGACTGTATGATTTTCTGTGTGATACTTAAAAATCGTACCTTTGAAAGATAAAACGTCTTTCTTGTAAAAAGCCCAGTATTCAAAATATGACCTGCAAATGTTCTCCCTTCAAACTTTCCAAATATTTTAACAGCAAATTGCTTGTTAAATTCACAGCTACACAAAGTAAAATTTGGTTCTGCTATTAAAATAGCAGTTCCTTTGAATGAACATGATGGATGGCGTAATAAGTGTTTTGCATAGCAATATTTTAATGTTTTAATTACACACATATTCAGTAGAGCTCTCAGATGTTTTTCACTGTGTCACCTCACAAAGGAGGCATTTTTTCACCATTACTGTCTGCTCAACCTGAGAGTCTAAGGAATTTTATCAGGCAGATCTGACAAGAAAACAGCCAACAATGCAGGGAAAGCAGCATTTAAGTTTGGGGTGGAAGTTATTTCTTAACTAAAGGGTTTTTTACATTATTTTTTTCTGTTCACTGGACGAATGCGGTGCCCATGCCCAGGTGCTGGCAGCAGGGCTGGCTGCAGGGTGGCCTCTGTGAGGAGAGGCCAGGGCTGCCCCGTGCTGGACACAGTCGGTTCCAGCCGGTCCCAGACGGCTCCAGCGGCCCCACCACAGGACACAGCTGAGCCCCTCAGCCAAGCTGGGAGCACCGGGGGGAAAACAGGTTTCCAAAAGGGCAAAAGGCGGCACAGGCAGAGGAGGAGGAAGCCCAGGAGGGAGCAGCAGCAGAGGGAGCCCCAGGCCGGAGGAGGAGGAGGGCAGGAGGTGCTGCAGGCCCGCAGCAGGGATCCCCTGCAGCCCTGCAGAGACCCCGCTGGAGCAGAGACCCACCCTGCAGCCCGGGGAGGGCCCCACGCCGCAGCAGGGGGAGATTTCCTGCAGGAGCTGCGGCCGTGGAGAGCCCAGGCAGGAGCAGGTTGTCCCTGAAGGACTGCAGCCCAGGGTAGGGCCCGCGCTGGACGAAAATCAAAGCAACATCATCACAACACAGACAAAGGTGGACAAATTCAAGCACTGGAACAGGCTGCCCAGAGAGCTGGTGCAGTCACCATCCCTGGAGGTGTTCAAAAAACACGTAGATGTGGCGCTTCGGGACATGGTTTAGTAGGCGTGGTGGTGTTGGGTTGACGGTTGGTCTAGATGATCTTAGAGGTCTTTTCCAACCTTAATGATTCTATTCTATTCTATTCTAATTTACACACACAATAAAATGCCAACCCTTGTCCCTTCACTGCTTTACAACAACAAAAGATCCCCCACAATTATTCTATCCTCTGACAGTGTCAAATCTGAGTTTTGCCTGTTACCACTTCCAATTACCATCCTTATCGCCACCCATGAGCTTTTATATCTTATTCTCTCCCCATCCTGTTGGGGGGGGAGGGGGGCATCTGGCAGCCAGCTGAGGTCATCCCACCACACTGGAATTGTCTATAAAAACATAATTTTCATTTAAATTTTTCTTCTTACTAGACCCCAAACAGACAATTTGCTTTTCTCTTAATGGCCTTATAAAAAACTGCATTCAGGCAGTCAACAGCACTCTAACATGAACTCCCTTCTCCCCTAATTTGTTCATATTTATTTATATTCACTCAATGTTGTAATTTTAAACATTTCTTGATAAAGTCTAGTAATAATAAAGTGTATAGTGGAACTAACCAGAAAAACATCCTCTATTTTCTGTCCTTTTCAGATGACTTGTTCTCCTGCCCCAGCCCATGCGTCATCATGGAGAACTGCTGACTTGGTCTAAATGCACGAGCTTGTCAGAAACATCATCAAATCTGAGTTAAATATAAGTGGTGAACCATAATAGATGTGCCACTTACATGTACTCACCCTCACCAGTTCCAAAAAATTAAAAGGAACTATTCACATTCTATATTTTTATTAAGAATGGAGGCTTTGCACATTGCAAGTAGCAGAAGTCTGTGGGAAGCAGAAAACAAAATGTAAAGGGGGCCAAGTTACAGAAAGATTTTAGAATTGAATTTGAGTTGTGGAAAAAATGAGTATATAGTTTAAAAGTCTGTAACAGTCTAAAGGAAATCCTTCACCTTTCGGAAGGTAGCACTCTTTCTTTAGGACAAGGCACTGACTTTTTATCCTAGTATAGTATGTAAATACATTGCTGAAAGCATTATACTTCTGACGAGACATAAAACTGGAACTCTGGCCCCCATTCTTATAAGCCTGATAGTTTTCACAAGCAAAGAAGTGTTAACCTTCATGTTTTGGCCAAATTTCATTTGGATAATTACATTCCAACTAACTACTCTGGTCATTTCAAATGTCTAAGAGTCACCAAAACAAATTACACTACACCTTAGCTATCAGACCAGAATATAAGGAACTAGAAGGTCACTGAGATAAACAGCTGTAGGTTGGTAGACAATTTTAAATGTCAGCAAAGCAATTTTGTGTAGGATATAAAATGCAATGGAGAGCTAAGGCAAAATTTTTGAAAATTATGCTGAAAAGTATATGGCATCTTTGGTGACAGACATATGCACGGGCTGCAGACTGCATTCCTTAACCCACGAAACCTGAGTTTTAGTTTAGACAGTGGCTCCTTTTACAGCCTTTATTTACTAACAAAAGCTATCTTGCTGTTAAGTGTAGTTGCTCTCTACACTTTGGCCAACAAAAGCCCTATGACATGTGTCTGAAAACAGAGATTATGCACAAGACAGTGGAATAAGGATAACTCTTCCATATTCCTTACAATACAAGGAATACCACAAGCACAGGAGAAATACTACGCCAGAGGAAAACAACTAAAAAGGACAAGTAGCAAAAAAAATTAATATAAACTACACTTTAATGACTCATCAGGTGCAAGAATGGAAAAATGACCTTGAAAATGGGTGAAGTCAAAGCAACACAACCCCTTAGAACTTATTAGGCAAAATAAAAACATACAACAGATGTGTTTAATTTCTCAGAAGAGTTAAGGCTATCAAAGGTAAAATTCACACATTAGAAAAGCTTGAGAAGGGACAAAATAGAAAGTGATATTTTCATAACACTGATATTTTTCACATAAGGAAGTTGATAAGTTCAAATCAACTGCACACATCAAGACACTGGAGTAGAGCAGGGATGTTTTCATTGTTTAAAAAACGAGGCAAAACAAGGATTTTGTAATAAGGAAAGAGAAGGCAAGAACAAAAACAAAATAACAAAATTCTCTTTTTGAAATATAACAGGAAAGTTTAGAACTTACACTACCATTCTTAAGATATCAGCCATTTGATATACTATATCTGAAAAAGAAGTATAGGAAGTACACCGCGAAAATAAGAAAATATTTTCTTAGTAAATTTGTTTACTTGAGATCGCTTTCAAGATACATCTTGCATTGTCATTGGTGATATAAAATATCCTACTAAAATAACCTGTCACTGATCTGCAAAATAAATGTAACCGCTGAAACAGTGCTATAGTACTTGACATCCAACTACACCCATTATTGAAACCATAATCATTTTGCTGAAAAAGCTTCTAAAGCCCTCTCTGAGAAGTTTATACACTTATCCCAGGGTATATTTATAGATATAATATACACTTTGAAATACTAAGAGTGTATCGTGTTTATCTTTTGGAATAAATTAAAATCTAATGTAATGTTTCAAAAGGTTGGTTTCCTTTAGTAGGGAAGAGATCATCACGCTGTTTTGTGACTAATCTTCTATCCTTGATGCACCTCAGACTTACCCTCTACCATTTCCTTTGATAGCACGTAAATAAAAGCCATCCTTTCAAGGACTTCACTAAAATTGCTCTACTTTTTAACCTTTGCTGGTAAGCTCGCTCTTCATCAAACATGAGATATACTTTTTCCCTTAGTCAGCTTACCTATATTTTCCATAAGTAACACCTTACCCTGTCAAACACTTCAGTAGTATGTAAATAAATAAACAAATGACACATTTTATTCCTGGTATACAAAACTGACTTGCAAAGGAAGGAGCTAAAGAGAAAGGCTATAAACAAATTTTGAATATATTCGTTAGCTCCCTCTTAACACTTCTAACAAGTTATACTAAACATTTGCGGCATGACAGTGAAACTGATTGCTCTGCAATGTGATATCTCCTCATATAAGCATTATACATTTTTTTTTTTATTTTAAAAAGGCATGTTAATGCTTTATTTGTTGTGAATGCAATTCATTCATCTGAGACTCATACAACGCACCTATGCACCACTTACGAAAGATGAATTTCATAGTGCTTTCTTCAAGTCCTCAGAGGAGTTCTTCCATTCTGACAGGATATTTACAAGAAAGCAAAATGATTGTGTTTGAGGTGCTCACCTTGATATCAAAAGTATGACTTCAAAATCAGATACTCAGACTCACAGAACTTTGGACTTTGTAAAACAGCTTTGTGTTTGTCAACGAGCTTAGATAAAGGCACAAGAGAATTTAAGGACCCCACTCTCTTCCGCCCATATGCACTTTCACAAGGTTGTTCTGACTGATTCCCCATGTCCAACATGCCCAGGAAATTTAAAATTCAGGCAATGAAAACAATACCTGGAATATTATTAATGCAATAATCAGTTAATAACAGTTAATCAGTAAGCAGGCTACTGAAAATAAAATCTAATTACATTGCTCATCAAACTAATGTTCTCATGCTGTCATGCTATTTGAAAAGTACTTGCCTTCAAAGCAACAGTTTGGTTAGCTTTTCCACAGCCAATCCTGTACTTCAGACCTGGTGTTTGCTTGACCTTTCACATCTACAAAATTTACCCCCTAAAATCTTGGGGTAAACTGAGTCCCAAACCTATTTAGGTTTGCTAAATTGTGACATGGCACATTACATTGCAGAAATCAGAGCCTAAAGCAATACTGTACAGGCCAAACCCAAGCAGTACCGTGCAATCTTGCACTGGAAGCAATATATTAATGTGCAGTCTCAAAAAAAAACAAAACAACCCAGCAGAAAAGAAAGAAGGCTCAATGAATTGGCCCGAATATTAGTTTTGAAGCATTACACCTGTCTCCCGTTCTCTGGAGAGATATCGTATTATTATGTATGACAAAGTCAATGTGCATCTTAAAAGATTAAGAGACATAATACAATATTGAGACAAAAGCAGGATCTGGAAACTGGGTTTTTATGCTTTTGTTAAGCAGGCTTATAGCCAATAAACATTGTTTCCAAAAACTGTAGTGACTGTAATATAATTTAACATCAGTATAACTCCCAATTAGTCCTCTCTCAAAAAAAACCACTAACACAAACTGTCAAAGGGACAACAAAATTGGAAGAAAAATAAAGTAAAAGGCCTTAAAAACACCCACAGAAAGGAAGTTTCTTCAAAGTTATGGCCCAGAGACAACTACCACATTAAAGACAAGGATAGCAGCGTAAGTCACTGAGCTAAAACAAAAGAACAATAAATAAATAAAAGAAGTCAAAGAAAGTTCCTGTGAAAAATCATACGCACATAGCCAAAGCAAACAGGCTTTTCGCAGAGGATCAACTGAATGCTCCATCCCAAGTCAACTGAATTCAAGAGATAAAAAGTCCAAGACAGAAAAACACTATCACACATACACCACGCATCTAAGCAGAAAGAACATGGGGTATGCATTGCCTATATACACTACCTAGTCTAAAAAAAGGCTCCAACCTTGAGCAGTTCATGGTGCACAAAAGTCTACATTACGAATGCACATTTAGATATTTTCTATTCAAAGCCTGCTTAATCAAAATTTTAATTTTTCTATAGCATAGCTAGAATCTCAATAGAGCTCCCATTTGTTATATGTGCAAGTAATTTAAACACTTTTTGCTTCTTTATGGTAATAACTACGTACCTGATTATTTCNGATGACTGCTGAAGACTGGGACAGAAACTTCAAACAACCCTAAAGACTTTACAGGACACCATGTGCCTTCATATAATCCCAGACTAAGTTAAAAATGTTTAACAACATGTAAAAGGATTAACACCTACACTAAAATATATAGCTTAGCCTCAAAACTCTGCAGAAACACTAATCTCATTGGCTACACCCGGAGAAGTTTGACATCACTAAAAGATGTATTATATTAAAGCTTTCCTTCCTGCAAGAAAACATCAAAAAGGCAAAGCCATCACAAAAATCAAGCCTTTCCTTCACATGTTATCAAATGTGCCAAGAGATTGCAAGAGTTTTTTATCCGATATTTCATCCTCAATAAAAAAAAAAACAATCCTCTGTTGACATAAAAAGC
>VYZW01011479.1:9099-25810 GCA_013401315.1 Balaeniceps rex
TAATTATCAGCTGGTAACCCCATTGACTCAAGTTGTTTTATAAAGAATTCCTGAGCTTTCCAAATAGCAGTGCCTCTATTTATATTCACCTCTATACAACCGAGTGAAAGGGATTTTGAAAACATGATGTGAGAGAGAGGATGATGACTTCTCAACTGAGATGTAGAGCAGGGGTATTACAGGCCATGAAGCAGCTGCACAACCTGTAGGTCTTGTTGTGGGCTTATAAGTCAGCATTAAGGACAGGATGATATGAATGAGGTCATTTATTTCATGGTTTGAAGAAGACGCAAAAAGTTTAACTGAAGCTACTTTGAGGGTTGAAGGTCCTCCACTCAGTAATCTAGCTTTACATGGGTGTACTGAATGATGGTCAATGCAAATAAATGTTTAGCACACTAGGAGAAAGGGGGTGGGGAGGGGGAGAGCATGAGAGATCCGTACTATGTTATTCCCCAGCTGTTTTGTTTGATTTGCAAGGAAAGTGCACCATTTTCATTTTGCAGCAAGAGGGGTATTTGGAATGATTTTGCTTTATGCTGGTGTAAGCAGTTAGGAGAACTTTCTATGCCTGCCTAATGTGAGGATCTAGCCCTTAGTTTGACTTCTAGCTCTTTTTCCCTAACATCATGCAAAGTCAGAAATAAATTTTTTTTCCCCTCCTTTGTAGGGGCTTGAAGTATTATTTTCAGAAGACCATTTCAGAGTGATTGCAGACCAGACCGGATGCCGAAAGGGACCTCAAACGTGACACTAATCTGCCTCATTCACTTTGAAAAAGCAAATTCTTTGTGTATTTTCCTTTTAAAGTCAGGGCTGAAGGCATCCTCTTTCCCTGCATGCAGTACTTGAGCTCTATGGGTTGAAGAAAGAAGGGCATAAGAGGAGGATCTTGCTAACAAAATAAAATATAGCTTTGGCTTTTTACAGCAGATTATCTGGGAAGAGGGTCTCTTCAGTGTGAGTAAAATTTGTCAGTTGCATGGTGATTAAAGCATACTAAAAGACATATAAGAACTATTCAGGCTTACCTCAGCAAAGCTACGTTTCCTCCATTCTTTTGTTTGCCTTTGGTGTAGTCTAGGTCTTGGCACTCCTTCTGCGAAGAAATGCTATCATTCCCTTCCTTTTCTCCATTCATTCAGATCTGTGCTTTGCAAGAAAGGAAACTAATTCATGTAGGTAGGTAGCATGATACGCTCATTCTTTCTTCTCCCCACCTTTGGAAGAAGGTACTCATTGATTCACTGAGATGCTTTTCATATCAAAATTCACTGTAAAGACTGACCAGTATAATCTATGGGAACAGATGGTATTTCTTGATAGATTTTGCTGAACTGGCATCAGTGATAGGTACCATTGTGACTAGACTGGACTAAAGATTTTTGCCACATGAGTGTGAAATAATTTTTTCCCCCGGGCACTGTGATTACAGATACTAGTTTGACCTTCAGGACAGCCTTCAGGGCCTGACATTCTCCTGGGACTTTTTTGAAGGGGGATGGTTGGCTAGTTGCGTCTGTTGGCTTTGGTTTGTGGCCTGTCATTTGGACCACATACAGAGATTGATCAGACTTGCACAGCCTCAAATCTTTACTCTCTCTTCGTGTGACATATAAGATACTTGGATAGTCTCCTGGCTTCTGCAGTGCCAAAAGCAACCTTACTGTCAGGCATGTATATTATGTTCAGTTGTCATGGCAAAGACATCAGTAGGAGTAGGCATGGAAAATGAACTTCTCCCATGTGTCTACAAAGCAAGGTCAAAAATTGCAGCAACAGAAGATATAAATGAAATACCAGTAGAAGCTTTCTAACAATAAACATAGTCAAGTACTGGGATCGCTTGCCTAGGGATGCTGTATAATGTGGGATATGCAACGCTTAAATATTCTTAAAAACAGGTTAAACAAACCTCTCAGAAATTATTTTAGATGTAGATAATATGCCTTCAGACAACGAATTAGATGAACTACTGAGATTCCTTTTGCTCTACTTTTCATGATTTCTTGAACATGTTTACAGAGCTGTGGAAAGCGTTTGACATCTTTTCCATCTGTTGCCCTGTGAAAAATGATCTCTTGGAAAATCAGTGTAGAATATTGTCCCAAAACCATTGGGTAATTTGAATTAATTCCTTCTCCTGAGTTTTGATCAGGAATTGAGAACTTATTTTTCAATATGCCTATTAAGACTGTAAAGGGGTTTGATGACATGGCTGTATGTGTGATATATAGCTTTGCAAGCAAGCTTTACTGATGGCACATATATATGTGTTTGTGTTTAATGCATAGGAAACAATGTTATGAGGACCATCCATGGTGTAGGAGAGATGATGACCCAAATGGTACTGAGCAGAGGATCTATATTTCCCATCAGTACCCCTGATGTACAGCCAAGCATTCACCCAAGCAAGCAAACCAGCACCTCAGACAGTGAAGATGTGATCGTAATGGACACCAAATTGAAAATCATTGAGATTTTGCAGGTAATAATGGTTGGTGGAATGTTATACAGCAGCCATTTCACAGTTATTTATTTATTCACAGTGGCAAGTTCTGTTACCTGCATCCTTACTATTCACCGGGCTGATCATTGTAAAAATAAGACTTTGATATGAGGAAGAATGCTCCTCTGTGTGAACAACAGTACAGTTGTGATCCTCACTCTGTTACACCTACTTCATTTCTGAAGAAAGTAGATGGTGTAGAAACTCTGTCACTGTGACTGTGAAAAGGCAGAACTTGTCCTTTAATCTGCCTCACTAATGTTTTCTGAAGATAGTGTGTCTGTTTCCAGTCTCATTAATGCTCATTTTACACTGGGCTAGATTATTTGACTTCAGTATTTGACTCCTGCTTTACAGTAGTTTGGTAAAGGGCAGAATTGGACCTAGACCCACTGAAGTCATGCAAGGCCATGCACTTTTGAAGTCCATTTCAGATTTCCACTGTTAGATTGAGAATAGTCTGTGGGCTGCTATGATTTTCTCGCAGCTGAACTGACAAGCTATATGACACTAGCATGCCTCCTGAGATATAATTTTCACTTTGTGCTATTAGTAAGTGAAGTGGCACACATTTGTTCTGTATATCAAATCCCAGTTTCTGCAATACTTACGCCCTGAGGGAATGTTTCAGTGTTTTCTATAAATTCTGCAGAACTGTTGGTACCATTGTCACTTTTGAAGGATTCCATTTGTTCTGACTGCTTATAAATGATTTAGATTACCTTAATTACTTGTCATCTGAAACGCTATTAATTGTTAGAGTATCCGCAATACTGCATACTTAGGTTCCAGAGCTCCTTTAATTTAACGCTTATGGTGAAGGACAGAGTGTTAGGAAGTTATGTCACCTAAATAATACCATTCATGTGTATTGCTTCTCATTTTCATTTGTTTTTTGACTGAGTTTCTCTCCATACTGTCTTGCTCTACCACTTGATGCCTAGGAGGATGATTGCAGGACACCAACCTTGTCCTGTGCATTCACCTCGTCCCGTGCATTCCCTGTCTGCTCACAGGCAAGAGGATCACATTTTGTCTCATCCTTTCCTTTTTCACAGCATGTCCAGGGCAAGAGCACCCAAGATTGGAGAGCATTTAATCCTAATTTGTTACTTAATCTGTGGCTTGTTAGTTATGGTTTAGTCACATGGTGAAATTACTGCAGATTAGCACGTTGTTATATGTTGGGTTAATCACAGTAAATGTGCATATATATGACCTTAGTTCACAAGAAATACAAAATAATTCTGTTTCATTTAATATGCAATAAAGAAGGATTAATTTAAATCACGTTACCTTTCATTACTGTGCTATTACCCTAAAAGGCGAGTAAGAATATTTTAGATTTATTGAATTATCATGCGAAGCCAGTACAGTGGTGAATAAAACTATTCTGTTCTAAGAAATATTTCAGTTCATAATAATTTAATTCTCAATATATCCTCTTATTCCTTTAAGTAAAGGCATTTTTTACTTAACAGCTTCCATTCTGCCATCAGCCGGAATTAAACAGATGGCCTGATAGACTTAGTTGACTACGTGCGGATTTGGGAAATTTTTATTTTTAAAAATCTTGCTTGTACAATTATAGGGTAACTTGATCATGGAACCATATAAACCTGCCTTTTTTCTTTTTTGTTAGAAGATTTTAAAGAAAAGATATTATTTCTTAAATTAACATTTTATTTGCTTTTAGATGGCATAGTCCTAGTTACCCTAGTCAAATCCTGTTACAGTACTCTGGGTCTGGGAAGCTTGTCTGACTTTAGTTGGAGATCATGGAACAGATCCTCCTAGAAGCAATGCTAAAGCACATGGAGGACAGGGAGGTGATTTGAGACAGCCAGCATGGCTTCACCAAGGGCAAGTCCTGCCTGACTAACCTGGTGGCTTTCTATGATGGAGTGACTGCATCAGTGGACAAGGGAAAAGCAATGGATGTCATCTCTCTGGACTTCCAAAAAGCCTTCGACACAGTCCCCCACAACATCCTTCTCTCTAAATTGGAGAGATATGGATTTGATGGGTGGACTGTTCGGTGGATAAGGAACTGGTTGGATGGTCGCATCCAGACGGTAGTGGTCAATGGCTCGATGTCCAAATGGAGACCAGTGTCAAGTGGTGTTCCTCAGGGGTCCATACTGGGACCAGCGCTGTTTAATATTTTCATCAACGACATAGACAGCGAGATCGAGTGCACCCTCAGCAAGTTTGCAGATGACACCAAGCTGAGTGGTGCAGTTGACACGCCTGAGGGACGGGATGTCATCCAAAGGGACCTGGACAGGCTGGAGAGGTGGGCCTGTGCAAACCTCATGAGGTTCAACAAGGCCAAGTGCAAGGTCCTGCACCTGGGTCGGGGCAACCCCCGATATCAATACAGGCTGGGAGATGAGGGGATTGAGAGCAGCCCTGCGGAGAAGGACTTGGGGGTACTGGTGGATGAAAAGCTGGACATGAGCCAGCAGTGTGCGCTTGCAGCCCAGAAGGCCAACCGTATCCTGGGCTGCATCAAAAGAAGCGTGGCCAGCAGGTCGAGGGAGGTGATTCTGCCCCTCTACTCGGCTCTGGTGAGACCCCACCTGGAGTACTGCGTCCAGCTCTGGAGCCCTCAGCACAAGAAGGACATGGAGCTGTTGGAGCGGGTCCAGAAGAGGGCCACAAAAATGATCCGAGGGCTGGAGCACCTCTCCTACGAGGACAGGCTGAGAGAGTTGGGGTTGTTCAGCCTGGAGAAGAGAAGGCTGCGGGGAGACCTTATTGCGGCCTTTCAGTACTTAAAGAGGGCCTGTAGGAAAGATGGGGACAGTCTTTTTAGCAAGGCCTGTTGTGACAGGACAAGGGGTAATGGTTTTAAACTAAAGGAGGGTAGATTTAGGCTAGATATAAGGAAAAAATTTTTTACAACGAGGGTGGTGAAGCACTGGAACAGGTTGCCCAGAGAGGTAGTGGAGGCCCCATCCCTGGAAACATTCAAGGTCAGGTTGGACGGGGCTCTGAGCAACCTGATCTAGTTGATGATGTCCCTGCTCACTGCAGGGGGGTTGGACTAGATGACCTCTAAAGGTCCCTTCCAACCCAAAGCGTTCTATGATTCTATGATCAAAGGAACAGGTTGCCACCATTTGCTGAGTCATCACCTGTTGCCTGAGTCTTGGTAACTTAACATATGTGCTTTCATCCCCACCAATTGTAAAATATGTTAAATGATATTAAACCTCTGTCATTGTACACCTACATTTACTGTGGGCAAGGAGCATAAGTGTGGGAAACACTGAAACTCGGTTGATGGGCAATCAGTTGGTGAAGTGTCAGATGTATATGTGTCAGTCCTTAAGTGGGTACTAATGTCTCCAGCCAAGTTATTTTCCTCACTATTCCAATATAAAAGTGGCACTTCCAGGTTTGAATTAGGGTTTTTGCTGTATGAGTTTCCAATTCCACAGCTGAGGACCAAAAGGCACCAACAATTAGAAGAAAGCAGAGCATTGAGTGAGGGGGGTCCAAACTTTTTTTTTGCCACGTGCTGGCAATACTACTAGGAGCTCATGAAGGACAGGCTGTTTGCTCCTCACATCCTCAGCTAATCGCTAGCAATGTAAAAAAAGACACCACCAGGCTTGTGCTTCACTTCGTGGGAGCCTGGAGTTACTGCAGCATCGCTGCCCTTGACTGTCAGACATCTGAGAGGGTGAGCCTTGAGCCTGTTGTCTTTACTCTCAACCCCACTCCACTTCTTATCTTCATGGGGCATTAGAAGTCTAGCTGAAATTTGAAATAATCAGATTCAACATGGATTTGAATGTACTGATCTGGCTCGCAGGCAGCGAGGACAAGGCAGCGTGCTGGAGCCCCTGGACAAATCCAGTCTGCTGCTTGGTATTCAGCAGTCAATAGGGTAGAGTTCAATATGTCTCAGGGTGGTCGGAAGAAGGAAAGAAATCACAGAAAACTGATGAATGTAATGGATTATTTTTTCGTAGTGGACATATATACTTATAATCATGTATCCCTATACGTTCCACCACAGACAAATCCTAACCCATGTTACCAAAGGCAGAAGAAAAGTCTTATTTTAAACTTTTTTCTTGTAGTTTATTCTCAGTGTTAGACTGGACTATAGAATATCCTACATGCTGTCTATCTATAAGAGGGAGTTTGGAGAAAACAATGAAAACGTTGATAGCTCTACAACATCCCCGCCTGACACACCAGGGATTGCCTCAGGTAAATGTTGCTATTGTATTGCAATGTAAAATAATTCTGTGTAGACTACTGCAAGCAATGAAGTCTACACCAGAAATATGCATGCTGCTTAAAGTTGAAAAGCTTATGAAAAATGAAAATCTTAAGGAATCCCATAAAAATAAGATTTTTGCTGGCCTGTCCTCCTCTAACAAAAATCTGATTCTTTTTTCCCATTATGAGAATTTATTCTCTTATTTGTACCCTTCCCAAAACACTGCACGATGACAAATGTAGTGGAGGGTAGATCATGAAAAAATGGTTGGGGTTGGGTGAAGAGAGATTTAAGTGAGGTGAGTGTGGTATGAGAATGGAATGGCTTTCCAGGGAGCGTTCCCGTGCACACGGAAGTGCTCCAAAGGCTGTCAGCTGTTCTGTGTGACCACCTTAAAGTAGGGGAGAATTGCTGTAATTGGAGGTGCTGTATAACAGGGGGGTGGCTAAGGAGTACTAAAGTCTTAAGTAGTAGGGTATATTAAAGCTATTCTAAAGCAAAATGACGGTGTGGTAAATGATTTGGCTTATGATAAATATTCTAAAGTTCATGTGTCTCATTTAGCTGCTTTGTTGGCTCATCTAAGAAAAATGTAAGTTTCATGTTCTGTGTCATTTATGGGTCACTGGTGGTGGTTTGTACAGCTCCTAGCACCATAAGGCTCTGGTCCATCACTACAGTTTGGCTCTCCCTCAGTAATAGTAATGCACAGTTTGACTCTGCCCCTTGTCCTGTTTCTTCCCTACTACTCTTGCAGACAGCGAATTTTGCCTTGTTGAGGAATGCGTAGTTAGACCTTTACTTGATAACATCTACTTTAAAGAGGAACAGAGTTCTTTTTTGCTGTGCAGATTAAACAATTATCACTGGCTTTTTAAAATTTATTTTTATTTTGATTGTTTTCCAGCAATTGTTCCTGACATAGATGAAATTGCAGCACAGGCTGAAACCATGTTTGCTGGCAGGTATGTTATCTGAAGTTATCTCTCTCTATATTAATCTCTTTGTTCACGTTGATATTTCTCATGGACAATCTGTGTTTATTCCTTGTGTGTTTTCATACCTCTTTCTCTACCTTTGATGACTACTTATTACATAGACAGAAAAGTGCCAGAAAAGACCTGGATTTCAAACAAGCAAACAGCCCAGTGGGTATGGATGGCTGTGGGATTGGAAATGACCCCCCTCTTAGTTGTAAGAGTTGGTAGGAAGTTTTTGCCTTGTTCCCAAAGGGAGCTGGGGAATGGTGTACAGGTGTATTGGGCTAAAACACACTAATTATTTATTTCTCTTATAATGCCTCACATGGGTGGTTTTAAAGAAAGACCTTTTTGTGGTGTACCTTATGGCTGTAGCCCTAAATTTCTTGGGTCAGTAGGTTACTGTTGACCCTCAGTATTTCCCATAGATTACATGACCAGTTGTCACTGCACCTTGTCTTTGAACTTGTTAAGGAAGTTACATCAACAATAATCTCTTTCATATAATTTCTCAAATCAACTGTGGACCACTTGCCATGATCTTCTGGGCCACCAGAGGCCTGTAGATCACAAGTTATGCTTACAGAGTTTTGGAAGTGGTTTCAGCTACGCTGTGAACAAAAAAAAAAGCACGGAAAATACCCACACTGGAGAGTTATTACCATTGTCACTATATTGGTTTAATTTTACAGGTAATTATAATTATACCAGTAAAAAAGAATTCCATTTAGACAAGGCCATAGACTTCAAATTTTTTTTTGGAGCTAGGGAGAAGGATCCGCACTATGGGTGTTCTGATCTTTCCTCTCTCAGTCCCTTATGTGTTCTCAATCTTTACCAGTGAGACCAATGCCTCCAGTCTTCTCCCTGAACTCCCATAATGTAAAACAACACACAGCCCCTGGCATCTGCATCTTTAGAATGAACAGACTGAATGGTTTCTTGGAAACATCATTTCTGCTTTGATATGTTAAGTGTAAATCTGCTTTCTGCTGTACCAGATTATAAATATGATTCAAGAACTATGATGCTTTTGGCAATTCTTCCTATTTTTGAGCTTATTTTTTCTTGAATGAAATTTTAATAGCTGAAAAGGGAAGGAGTGAAAAGGAAAGGGCCAAATTAATCTCTGATGAAATGCTGTTTACTTCGATTAATTTGGATTGGGGATGAGCTTGGCACAACTTATCCAAGCCATAAATGAATGTTTTTGCAATATGGATTTTAATCACAATATTTGACACATTTCATACATACTTACTTTCATTCCGTAGTGTCCATTCTGCTACGAGATTGCTGCAACACCATATAACTGTAGGATTGAAGTCCTTATATGTTAAAGTGATGTTTATAGTTTCCATCATGCAGCATATTTGATTTGAAGAGCTCTGTCAGATGAAGATTGTGTGTTCGGGCATATTTATGTGGAAAGCTTTTATTTTTTCTTATTTATTTTACTTTATTTGGTCCTTTTTTCCCATTTCTGTTGCAGAAAGGAGAAGAATGCGGTTCAGCTTGATGACGAAGGGGGCAGAACTTTTTTACGGGTCCTCATTCACCTCATCATGCATGACTACCCTCCTTTGCTTTCAGGTGCTCTGCACCTGCTATTTAAGCACTTCAGCCAGAGAGCAGAAGTTCTGCAAGCATTTAAACAGGTATGGATGGGCATAGCTTTATTCCAGGAAACTGAAGGTCTTTCCAAAGGCTGCTTTACTTACCTAAATTGCTGTTCGTAGCATGACAGTGTTATCATAGAATCATTTGGTTGGAAAAGACCTTTAAAATCAAGTCCAACCGTACCTGTCCACTACTAAACCATGTCCCTAAGTACCTCCTCTACCCGTCTTTTAAATACCTCTGGGGATGGTGACTCGACCGCTTCCCTGGGCAGCCTGTTCCAATACTTGACAACCCTCTCCATGAAGAAGTTTTTCCTAATATCTAATCTAAACCTCCCCTGGTGCAACTTTAGGCCATTGCCTCTTGTCCTATCACTTGCTACTTGGGAGAAGAGACCAACACCCACCTTGCTACAACCTCCTTTCAGGTAGTTGTAGAGGGCGATAAGGTCTCCCCTCAGCCTCCTCTTCTCCAGGCTAAACAACCCCAGATCCCTCAGCTGCTCCTCATAAGACTTGTGCTCCAGACCCTTCACCAGCTTCGTTGCCCTTCTCTGGACACGCTCCAGCAACTGCATATCCTTCTTGTGCTGAGGGGCCCAAAACTGAACACAGTACTCAAGGTGCAGCCTCACCAGTGCCGAGTACAGGGGAAGGATGACTTCCCTCGTCCTGCTGGCCACACTATTTCTGATACAAGCCAGGATGCCGTTGGCCTTCTTGGCCGCCTGGGCATGCTGCTGGCTCATATTCAGTCGACTGTCGATCAGCACCCCCAGATCCCTCTCCGCCAAGCAGCTTTCCAGCCACTCATCCCCAAGCCTGTAGTGTTGCATGGGGTTGTTGTGGCCCAAGTGCAGGACCCGGCACTTGGCCTTGTTGAATCTCATAGAATTGGTCACAGCCCATAATTCCCTTATTTCCTTAAGGGTCCAAATTCAGCAGAGACCTTTTTTTTTCATTACACTCGAACACATGTGCTAGTGCATATTATAGTTGCGCACCCAGAAATAGTTATTTCTGGCATTGCATTCATTACTGAAAACGTAGGTCTGTGGTGATGGCTGGGACACACGCATCTCACAGCAAGACATGATGTAGTGATCCCTCAGAGACAGAGTTGTTATCTCATGTTCTGCAAGCAGTGTACCAGTGTCAGCAGTAAGACTTTCCTGTCTTTAGGGGTACTTAGGCTGGTTATAAAGCTCTCTTGTTATTCATGTGGTGTTTCTGGTTCTAATTCAGGAGTCTTTGCATTGTGCTCCACTGCATGATACAGATATGCCCAAATAACAGGAAGGGAGTAATAGAGCCAAGGCTGTTTTCAGCTTTTATTCTTTCTGCTTGAGAATGGTGCATGTGCAGGCTCCATGTGTCAGTGGATTAGGATGGGGAGATCTGGTGTCATGGGGCTGGATGACAGAGACGTCTCTGTTACGTAACCCTATATAACATATGTTGATAAGACCATCTGATGCTTATTTCAGGAGTTTGATAGCATGTTGTCTCATCGTTATGTAAGATGTGGAGGTTTCTCTTGTTTAAAAACAGATGAATGATAAAGACCTGGAAAGCTTTTGTTCAATGTTTTTGCAGTGTAGCATAATGGCCTCCAACCAGATTGTTAAAGTTAGGCCATGCTGGTTAGTTGCATAAATAGCTGTTACTCCCAGGTAAGCAAGGGTTGAGTAGCTTAACATGTTTTCGTAAAGGAAGGAAAAGGCTAATTGACAGGTAAACAAAAAAGACTGTAGAGAACATGGAATATGAATGTCTGTGGCTGAGCAGCATTCATAAATTCTGTAAAATAACAAGGTTTTACTAAGCTAAGAGAGAAGGTGATGAAAACTTTATATTACAAAATAGTGAATATTTGCCTGCAAGTGGTGATTTTTTTTTCTAAAAAGAATTGTCACTATCAATGTTCTTTATCTGCCATGTGACCGTAATCTTTTAATAAGTGTGATTTCTTAATAGTGCTTATTGATTTACTGTAAAGTTTGTTATTAGGTTTTTTGTATAATCTCTTCG
The DNA here is from genome assembly GCA_013401315.1 of Balaeniceps rex. Taxonomy (NCBI): domain Eukaryota; kingdom Metazoa; phylum Chordata; class Aves; order Pelecaniformes; family Balaenicipitidae; genus Balaeniceps; species Balaeniceps rex. The sequence goes on from VYZW01011479.1 coordinate 20,482, forward strand.
TTAATAATCCTGGCAGAGCAAAGAGCATTACAAAAAAAGGAAATGTGCAGATCATGCTAAATCAAGACTACAAATAACAGTGAAAAAAACCCAGGTAGTTTTGAGCAATACAAAAAAAGAAAAAGAAGTGAGATTAATCTTAGTAGAGGCAACCACTCAGATGGTGGGAAATTACATGAACCCAAAAGTCACTTCATGAGCTCTATTCCAGCAAATTTTTCTAACAGTGTTGAAAATATGTTATTTTTCAATATTTGATTATGGTGATTGTCGTGGTTTAGCCCCACTCGGCAACTAAGCACCACGCAGCCGCTTGCTCACCCTCCCCCTCCCCGGTGGGATGGGGGAGAGAATCGGAAGGGCAAGAGTAAGAAAACCCACGGGTTGAGATAAGAACAGTTTAATAATTGAAATAAAATAATAATAATAGTAATAATAATAACGATAATAATAATAATAATTGTAATGAAAAGGAGAACGAGAGAGACAAACAAAACCCAGGGAAAAGAAAACAAGTGATGCAACCGCTCACCACCCGCCGACCGACACCCAGCCAGTCCCCGAGCAGCGATCGCTGCCCCCCGGCTAACTCCCCTCGGTTTATATACTGAGCATGACGTCATATGGTATGGAATAGCCCTTTGGTCGATTTGGATCAACTATCTTGGGCCGTGCCCCCTCCCAACTTCTTGTGCACCTGGCAGAGCATGGGAAGCTGAAAAAGAAAGTCCTTGACTAGCCTAAGCACTACTTAGCAACAACTAAAACACCAGTGTGTTATCAGCATTCTTCTCATGCTAAATCCAAAACACAGCACTATGCTAGCTACTAGGAAGAAAAGTAACTCTAACTCAGCTGAAACCAGGACAGTGATGTAGGTGATCACTAAAGTTGCTGGCCATTCTGACTTTTCTTTGGATGTCCTGATTCCTTGTCATATCATCTTTTTTTTTTTTTTTCTTTTTTTCTCTTGTGAAGTACTGTGCTAATGGGATAAGCTATTTCTAACTGTATTGTTTTAATACCATGAGGATCATAATCATTGCATCAGAGCTAACTCTGCATAGAACTCAAGAGCTAGTAAATCTGTGCTTGTGCTGAAAATGTTCTGCAGTGTATTAAAGAAGGCGAGAGAATGTTACGAATGTTATAACTATCCTGTTTTGGGCAACTACAGTCTCTGGCTCTGTTAAAGGTTTTTGATGAATGGGGGCTAAAAAGCCTGCGTGTGCCATGTTTCAATTTCATAGGGCAGGTTACATAAAGCACCTGAAAAGAGAGGCTTAGAATGGAAACTGTCAGGCAAATTACCCAGGCATAAGTGCTGGTGCTACTCCTGTAATAGCTTCACGATTTTCTGTATTTCCAGGTTCAGTTGCTGGTGTCTAATCAAGATGTTGATAACTACAAGCAAATCAAGGCTGATCTTGATCAGCTACGTCTGACTGTAGAAAAATCAGAATTGTGGGTTGAGAAGAGCAGCAATTATGAGAGTGGAGAGGTGGGCGACAATCAAACCAAAGGGGGAGAAGAACCGATAGAGGTGGGTTTAAAGCCTTTGCTGCTAGAATTGTTTCAATATTGATAGGTAGTTTAATGAACAACTGCAAATTTGTGGTCTGGTTAATCAAAGTAGCAAAGCGAGAATGTGCAGTATTCTGGCTGCTTTCAGTGACTGCATTCTTATGTCACACAGCTGCCTTCCGTTCTGGCTAGTGAGGAAGCCACAGTGTATGGCATCACTCTCTGGCCAAGAAAGTAATCTAGGGATCGCTTGTTGACAGTTGTGTTGACTTGCTGGAAGAAAGGAGGAGTAGGCAGTACCTGTTCCTGCAACTAGGGGAGAGAAGCACGATCAAACCCATATTTTCAAACATCATGAGTTATCCACTCTCCACCAAACATAAGACTGACCTAAGAATATTGAGATCTTGTAGGCAAACAACCCTTCTTTTTTTGACTCTTGCCACCCCACACTCTTGGGGCGTATCATGATCTGAGATACTTTAGAATTTGAATCTGGAACCATGAAGACCTGATTTTTTTTTTTTTTTAAATTTAATTTAAATTTTTAATTTTGTTTTTCAGTGAAAGCTGAGGTCCTCATGTAATGACCTAACTCCAGTGTGAGTCTTTAAGAAAATGCGAAGTGTTGCAAGAGTTGCTATGGTTGAGGTTTGTGGCATAATAGTAGATAAAGCAGGCTTTCCCACCAATGTTTATTCCCACTTTTCCATTTTCATCAGAGGAAGTGGTGAGAGATGAAGAACTTGCGATTTCTGACATAGCACTTTCCTTATTCTCTTCCGTAGTAGAGTCTCCTGTAATGGAAAGAAAATGGGCAAGGAAGCCACCAGGGGTGGTTTGGTAGGAAGCCAAGTGGAGATGATACAGCATTGTGAAGCCAGTGCATTGAGGAAAAGTAAGAGCCATTGAGAAGACACAGATTTGCAGAAGCCTATGACATACACTTGGCTGTTCAGATGGGAAAGCAGATTTTAGGTGGCTTCATGTGGGGGGGAAAATCCAACACTTCAAGGGAGAATCCTAATTTCTTGGAACAGTGTAGGTCCTACTCTTTCTCTGATATAACTTAGCTGAATTTAGTTGTGTCAGAACAGGGGAGGAATCTGGACTTCATGAGCTTAAGTATGTGGGATTTCTTACTTTCCTCAAGCATAGCCCTAGTAGGAAAGAAAATGTTCCTTTATGTATTTAATGAACGGAAAAGGTAATTGGGAAGCAGGATACGGAATTGCAGCAGAATATTTACAATGTTTTTTAGCTAGAATACATTTTAAAAGTGTAACAAGATCCGTTTTATTCCTGCGGATAGCCCTGATAGCAAAGAAACTCCAGGAAGAGGAGACAAAACAATGTGCTTGAAACAGAAGCATCTCAAAATGGGATATTTTCAGTGGTTTTTTCCTATGAGGCATCCGTGGGTCTGTATGGATTATCAGTGCTTCAGTAGATACACAATATTATCTCTGGCAGATCTGAGAAAATATTGTGTCAGAACAGTAATATGTAATCTGCACAACTGGTTAGATCATCTGGTGGTAATTCCATGAGAGCTGCGCCAGGTTACAATAGCTCAGAATCTTGTCCATTATTTTTTTCCCCTGTTAAATTATTCTTTAACAGTCAGGAAATGTTTTTACCTGGCAAAACTACTTTAGATAGTGAATACTCTCTTTGAGATGTTATGTCAGACGTAAGAGGTGAGGTGCTGGTCATACTCTACAATGTGCGAAGCAGGTGGCTAGCTTCAAGCAAATAAACATCCCTGTGAGATCCCATTCCTTCTTGGAATGGATGCTGGGTATTCAGTACTGAGCTGGATGAACCTCTAGGGAGTATACTTCATTTGCCTGTGTTTAATTTTTCCCAAACAACATTAAAGTGCGCACAAGGGCTTAAATTACATTCCAGAACAGTCTTATGTTAAGCCCAAGTTTCTGTCCTCACTGAAGCACATTGTAAGATTGGCATAAGAGTTTTAAAAAATCAAATATATTTTTTGCTCTTAGGCTTCTGAGTCTTTTTGGGTAATTGTTTCCACCTTTCTATCATAACCTGGCAGGGCTGGAGATTTCCTCCCCCCCCCGCCCCCCCCAGTCATATGACTCCAGAAATGGGATTTGTAAAACAAAAAAAGCCCATGTTCTTCTAAATAAACTATCCAGAGTTCTCCACAGGAAAATCAACAAATCTTACATCCGTGCAGGATCATCTTGATAGGAACTGGAGATCAGAATTATAGGAAAGAGTGCTTGGAGTCAGGTAGGCATGAATTAGACACCACATAGGGTTAGGAAGGAATGCTGAAATTGGTCTCACATAACTGAGCCTTGCTTGAGAAGGGAAAAGCAGATAAAGGCTGCTTGCTTGGTTATTTCTAAGAAGGGTGTTACGAGTCTGTATAGATACCATGGGCTATGGAAAGTGTGGTCTTTATTGTCCTGTCACTGGAGGATGCGTTGGTCGNAGCTGGAATACAGTGCAGTGGTGTTTATAGAGCTTCTCATCTTTGCCATCCGCTAAGAAAGTTTGGCGAGGTTTCAAGTGGTATAAACTTTGAGCACCCGTAAGCGCCCGGTGTTCCCTTGCTCTCCTCCTTTTCTGGCCTGTGGCAGTTTGCTTTAGTTCTGGGAATGTTTAAACAAACATCTCCTGAAACATCATATATAGGTCGAGATTGTGAACTGAAACTTCTGAGAGTGCCCCTCGTTCCCCTGGTAAGTAAATACAGCCTGTGGAAGGCAAAACTGTGCCAGCGTGGCACTGACTGGTGTCTTGCACAGCTGTCCTGCAGAGAAAAGTGAGACTATTCCAGCGGCGGGGAACTGCTCGGACTGAATGCTGGAATCTGGGCCTCCATTTGGGGCTAGAAAGAAGGGATCCTAAGACTGATGCAGAGCGATATCCTGGGAATTTTATGAATAGAGGACGTAGTCTGTTTCAGAATACTGTTTCCCAAAGGTGGGGTACTTGGACGAGAACCTTTCTCAATGCGATCTCTATGGCTCCCTGTCCCCTATGGAAAAGTGTGACAGAGAATGTCTATCATGGGGCGTAACGAGGCAAGATATGCAACTGCGTGTCTCTGATATCCCGGCGGTGTGATTATCTCTTGATAACTATATCCCTGGCATACTCTTATGGGTTCAATAAACAGGTTTTTATTTTGTTAAGAGAAAGGATAGATTCGGCAGTTTAATGCTGATCAGCACTTCCAGATAAGACATATAGTTCCCATGGATTATAAAACTGCTTTGATTGAGGAAGAATGCTGATAAAAGTAACAGGTAAATTAATCTTGGTTAACCCACAGTCCCAGAACAGAGGAGGGTGGTTAATTATAGCAAAGAGCCTGAAATACCTTCCAAAGTATTGATTCAAACAGCTAGAGAGAAGGCAGCATGCATACTAACAAACCTAAACAAATAAAAATCCACTGTTGTTGCATATCTCAACATGACCACACTGAACAGCGGTGCTGACACTGTTACAAACAGCTTCCATGGCCAAGTGGTGCAGCTGTTCTTGCACCACTAGAAATTAAGACCAGATGGGATTTATAGAACTCCTCATCTTCACCATCAGCTAAGAAAGTTCAGAGAGAGTTTTCAAGAGGTATAAACATTCAGACTGGCATGCACATGTGTGTTTTAGCATAATTCTCTTCTCTAAAACAGTAGGAAGTTTGAGGACACGATGAAACTCAGAAGTGCACCTGTTTGGTTCTTTTTTTAATGCTATTACACTGGTTTACATCGTTGTGGTTATACTGTGAGGCAGTCTCAAGATTTACTACCGTTTTTCT
>VYZW01011494.1:0-10363 GCA_013401315.1 Balaeniceps rex
TTCCTGAGTCCCAGCAAGAGCTCCCTGTTCAGCCAGGCCTGTTGTCTTCCCCACTGGCTCGTCTTTTGGCATATGGGGACAGCCTGCTCCTGCACCTTTAAGAACATTTATGAAGCAATGAAACACAGAATACACCCATTTTTGGCCACAGAATATGTGTGTGTGTGTGAAATGTATACAAATTAGGTATCCTAAAATCAAATTGCACACTTCTGGTTTTGACCCTTAACTAAGCCTGACTTGTAGACACTATACAACACATTAATTTCATGAAATACAGAAATTCCTGTGAAATACAAATTCTCCAAATCTGCATGCTCTACATAGCCTGGAATGACACAATGTCTGGGGAACTTTTGATGACGTGAGAAATGAGTAGTCGTAAAAACCTTCTGATTATCCTGTCACAGCACATGTTTCATCAAAGCAGAAACTCTCCTCAGCTGAAACTTCCCAACCCACAATTTTCCCAAGTCATTTGTGGGTGCTTCCTTATTTTTTTCTGCTCAACACTATCTGTAATACATGCTTTATCGAAATTATTTAAGGCAGACTGAAAGTCTACTGAATGACTATCTATCTGTATTATCTTTGAATTTGTCCCTGAAATGTCAGATTTTTTCATATTCCAGAAATATTAGTTGTGTTTTTAAAAACAAAGCAACCAACCAAACAAAACCCAAAAGCCCAAACCCATGAAGCATAGAAAAAGAGTGACAGAAGTGACAACTTTTATTCTATGTGCAGAAAGAATTACAGCTACAGTTCTCAGGTATTAATTCAAACTATCAACAGATTTTAAGTATAGAATTCTAAAAAGCAGTGTTTAGTCATAGTAACTACCGATGACCTCTTTTGAAACACTTCTGTTTGAAGTATGTTTAAGCCAAAATGTATGGCAATCTATGCAAAACTTCAGACTCTCAGGGGCACTGCCCTATGTACTATCATGGCAAGAATTCAGGAACTGAAGAGGGGGCATAGTTGTGTTACAGATGTAAGATTATATTCTTCATATTAAATGAAAATATTCCACTCTACTTTCTCCTTTCTTAGAAAAGGAGGTCTGCTTCAGACATTGGCAGTATTGCTGTTCCACTGCAGTGTTTTTGCCTGTGGGAGGACAGGATAAGTTGAAAGGAAAAACATTCTGCAGTGGTGGCTTGGAAAAAGAGCAAGGAGAAATATTTATGACAAAATTATTAATAAAAAAGAAGCGTTCAGGTCAGCTAGACTTATTTCTGATTTTGTGTTGAAAAGATATGTCATTACATTGTTAGAAAAAAAATCCTCTAAAATGCAAAAAGTTAAATTTCAATATTTGCATATTTTCAAAAACAAGTATTCGGGCTTTTCCTTAAATTAAAACTTTATTTGTAAATTTTGCAAAATGGGGGGTGTGCACATATACAATTGGGCAAATGTAATCTTTGGTCACAATATTATGTGACCAAATTTTATTCCTTTTGACTTTGAGGGATGAACAGACAAAATATTTAGATTTGGACTTAAAAATTCCCTTTGGTATTCCCTCCTGCCTCCTAACTATTGTTCTTTTGAAATGGGATTGAATGGAAATCACAACTCATTAAATTAACCAGAGATGAGAGAATTCTAAATCTCACTTCTAACAAATGCCGTGCAATCAAAATATATTTTTACAGTAGTTATTGAGCTGAATTTTTTTGTTTGTTCATATTTGTCAAAGCATTAATGTATTACCTTCACATTTCACTTTCTGAATTAAGCTAATTGATAAAATAATGAAGGTTTGGGGTGTAGTTTGATTTATTGGCTGATTTTTATTTTTAAGTAGCATAACCCTTTGTGTATTCTATTTCACTAAATATTTCAGCAAAAACATAGAAGACATATATTGAGGCTGTCTTGATCTTCCAAAATAACCAAGATATAATCTGAGCATTGGAAGGCAGTAAAACTCCAGTTGTAGCATTTTATGGTCTCTAGGTTCTGAATTTCAACCCCACAGTTTCCCTTCTCAAAGCTGGACCATGTTCCCTGTTTAAACTGTGCTGTTATTCTAGCACTAATCGTTGCCTGTCTCTGACAAAAAAACCCCAAACAAAAAAACCTCCAAACAACAAGTAAACAAACAAACAACACCCCCCCCCAAAACTGAAACACATTTTCTGGGAAAGGAGAAGCGTAAGAAATATATTAAGTTCTTGTAACATTTGCCACTTTGTGACTGTATCTGTAGCCATGTATAACAGGAATCAGAGAAACATTGCCTGGTACTGTAAAAATCACTGTCTCTGGCCCTAAATCCAGTCCAGCATTTAAGAACACATTTATCTTTAAATACGTACATAATCTCATAGATTTTAGTAGGATTAATCTTTTGCTCTAAACTTTCAGAGATGATATTTTGATTAGTCATGGTGTCAGACGCAGTGCCAGGGAATTTTGTATATCTTTTCAGTATTTAATAAAATCTGTTATCTTTTTATGTAAGTATTTTAATTTTCTTGATGACAATATGTAGCAATTCAATAGCAGTTCCGATATGTAACATATAGCCAATTCACCAGTCTAGAAAATGATGCAACTGGAAGTCCTTTCCATTTCTTTCTATCTTCTATTGCAAACCACTTACAGAATGTTTATCTTTCAAAATTTCATTCACAGTACTGGCTGTGTTTGCGAAGTGTATCTTCAAATAAACAAGATTATTAAAACAAAGTTAATGGAGAAACAGAAACTTTCATTAGTGGGTGCCAAGGAGTACACTGAAACTGAGAGTTCAGAAATAACCTGTTAGAAAGAAACAAAAAGCTAATTTGTAAAGAAATGCCACAAAGGAAAAGTAAGCCTTTAATTAACTTCCAAAGATCCTAAATAAGAATAAAATAAGAATCAGTAATGTTTTTTTCTACACCAGTTCAAAGCAATTTAGAAATTCATTTTCAAAAAGCATGCATATAATTCCTTCTGAACTCATAAGGAAAGAAGAGGAAAAGGATTTTATCATTATGTTTGATCCTTAGTAATTATGATGCAAGAAAAGGCCTGCTTCGTGGTTCATGAAGCACATTTGTTGATAGTATAAAATGGAGTAATGATCTAAATTTTAGAGAACTTAAATTCAAAGCTTATTCAAGACACAAAGAACATTCATTATCTATAAAAGACAGAGGAACAAAAGAAGACTTTCAAATGTACGAATTTGACCTATGGGCAATAAGTAGAAAGAAAGCACTAAAATGTTAAATAAAGAGAGGTCAACAACTGAACTTCAATACTGAGCTGTCAGTTAGACATACTGTGATGTCTTGATAAGACACCTTCATCAGTATAGTGGATTGTGAGTGGCAAAGTGAGGAAGCAATCAAGTCTTCCCTTAGCAGAGGAATTTTAGAAAGGGTGAGAAGGGAATAAGGAAGAGAATGGGGAAGAAAAGCAGAAGAATGAAATTTAACCTTGTAGATAAACTAAATTTGGTCTTAAATGTTTAGATTGTCTCTGGTGAAAACAAGATTACATACAACTCAATAAAATAACCAATAAAACCCAATCTAAACACCCAAGGTAAATGACAGAACTGCAGAACTGCAGAAGCAATTGATCAAACACTTGAATCATAACAGAATTTCTATATCACTGATTTCTATCTGTGCTTAGAGACACTCACACTAGAAAGAGTATAATTGAGAGTTCTTTGACAAGGGGCAGTCAGCAGGAAAAACATTCTTTATGGTGTGCAACTTATTGAAGTGCTGTAGTATGCATCATTTAATGAACACTCTGCATCAATTCCAAGGACTGCACATTGTGGTACAGAACTAAATCTTAGATTGCAGTAAATGCCTTTTTTATTTATTTTAAAGAACTTGAAAACTTTTTCAATTTAATTTATAATAATCTTTCTTCTCATCATGCTATAGCAGTGAATTACACGAGCAAGATTTTGAACCCTGTGATACATGTACCGCTTGACATCACCTAGATTTTTCATTTTAATAACTTTTATTGTCAAGTTAATGCTAGCTCTTTAGTACTGATGTGTTAGTTAGGAGTATTTTATCAATTAGGATAGGTAAGTGCACTGCTGTGGGGATCACATGGACAGGGAGGAAGCCCTACCTTGGATTCAACTTGTAACCCAGATTAGAAAGGTTTTGTATTTCAGACTACTACTAATGATTCTTTCTATTACTGTTTTGGTAACATCAGTCTAGAAAACCTCTATTTGGATTAATAATATATAGTTCACATTTTTTTTAACAGACATATGAATTGAAATCAATTTGTATCTACTAGTAATTGAACGATTGGCTTTGAAGGTCACCAGAAGAGGACCTCAAATAAAGTTTTCTAGAAGCTAAATTTTAAAAGCATATAGGATAACAGATATTAGATAGAATAATTGAAATTCTTGCCTCTGGTGAACAAAAAAAATGAAAGGAATTTTATTTTATTATATTTTATTTTATTTTATTTTATTTTATTTTATTTTGATTTATTGTACAATTCCAGGTGTGGATGCAATCCTGGTATTAGTATGGAAGATGAGTGTTACCTGTCCCTCCACACTGAGTCACATGAGGGGTACACATTTCTTTCATCTCAATCACAAGGGAGGCAACACTTTCAAGTGGGTTTTCTGGGGACTAAGCCTGGCTAGCAGGCATGAGTATATGTACTTTTAGAAGCTGCACACCATCAAGTTATTCTTTTGCCTTGGAAGTGTACATAAATTGTCAACACCGATGCACTGAAAGGTAGCTAGGTCTTTAGAATAAATCTTCCATTTCCATTACACAGTAAAATGGAATACATAGTAACGTGCTGGTTATAGCTAGTATACTAACACCATATCAAGCAGGTCAATATTTTCGTATTTTAAATTTTCTGTACTGTGTAAATCTTCCTAGGACACTGTCCTAGTTTCAGCTGGGAGAGTTAATTTTCCTCTTAGTAGCTAGCATAGTGCTGTGTTTTGGATTTAGTGTAAGAAGAATGCTGATAACACACTGATGTTTTAGTTGTTGCCAAGTAGTGGTTAGAATAGTCAAGGACTTTCTTTTTCAGCTTCCCATGTTCTGCCAGGTGCGCGAGAAACTGGGAGGGGGCACAGCCAAGATAGTTGATCCAAATTGACCAAAGGGCTATTCCATACCATATGACGTCACGCTCAGCATATAAACTGGGGGGAGTTAGCTGGGGGGCAGCGATGGCTGCTCGAGGACTGGCTGGGAGTTGGTTGGCGGGTGGTGAGTGGTTGCATCACTTTTTTTTTCCCCCCTGGGTTTTGTTTCTCTCTCTCTCGTTCTCCTTTTCATTGCAATTTTATTACTATCATTATTATTGTTATTTTATTTCAATTATTAAACTGTTTTTATCTCAACCCACGAGTTTTCTTTTGCCCTTCTGATTCTCTCCCCCATCCCACCAGGGAAGGGGAGGGTGAGTGAGCGGCTGTGTGGTGCTCAGTTGCCGACTGGAGCTAAACCATGACAGACACCATCTATAAAAACCTTTGCATGTGACCTTTAATATATTTGCCATTTGCAAGACCTTTCAGAATCTTCAGGGTTTTCTCCAAAAGAAAAATTGTCTGAGATATACTGTGTTTCTGCTATCAGTAGGAATTAAGCTAGCATCTTTTTCACTTTCTAGAGGAAGCACAAATTCCCTTCTTCCTGGGCCTAACTTCACTCCTGTTTTTCTCCACCTCCTCCCCACAAGCGGCGCAGGGGGACGGGGAATAGGAGTTGTGGTCAGTTCATCACATGTTGTCTTTTCCACTCTTTCCTCCTCAGGGGGAGGACTCCTCACACTCTTCCCCTGCTCCAGTGTAGGTCCCTCCTACGGCAGACAGTTCTCCACAAATTTCTGCAGTTCTTCATGAATTGCTCCAGCGTGGGTCTTTTCCACAGGGGGCAGTCCTTCAGGAGCAAACTGCTCCAGCTGGGCCCCCAACGTGGTTACAAGTCCTGCAGAAAACATTCTCCAGCGTGGGTTCCTCTCTCCATGGGTCCACAGGTCCTGCCAAGAGCCTGCTCCGACATGGGCTTCCCACAGTGTCACAGCCTCCTTCCGGCATCCACCTGCTCCAGTGTGAGATCCTCCACAGCCTGAAGGTTGATATCCGTTCCACTGTTAACCTCCATGGGCTGCAGGGGGACAGCGTGCCTCACCATGGTCTTCACCACGGGCTGCAGAGGAATCTCTGCTCTGGTGCTTGGAGCACCTCCTCCCACTCCTTCTTCACTGACCTTGGTGTCTGCACAGTCGTTCCTCTCACATATTCTCACTCCTCTCTCTGGCTGTAGTTGCTGTTGCGCGTTCCCTGCCCCTCTTTCTTAAATACCTTATCACAGAGGCACTACCACTGTCATTGATTGGCTTGGCCTTGGACAGCAGCAGGTCCGTCTTGGAGCCGGCTGGCATTGGCTCTAAGGAACATAGGGGAAGCTTCTAGCAGCTTCTCACAGAAGCCACCCCTGTAGTACTCCCCACCACCAAAACCTTGCCATGCAAACCCAGTATATCTACCTATATTTATATAGTTGTATTACTTTTCAAGAGCTATATTGTCCTCTGAGTTTGCAGGCTATAAGCAATATATTGCTGAACTTTCAGAAAGGCAAAATAATGTGTGATCTTTGTTTTCTTTCCAGGCAAAATTATGAATGAGTCATGATTAGTTGTGCAGTTACAAAGTTGTGACATTTGTTTTCGAAGAGTTTTGAAGTTACTTGTAATGGCTACGTGTATAATAGTATTGAGCGGGGAGGAAAAGTAACTGAGAAAAAAACCAAACACTGGAGTTTTTAAGAGACTTTTGTAGTCAGAAGCTTTTCAGAGAGGACTTCCAAAGTCATCAAAAACAGTCACTTTGCTTCAGAAAATACATCCAAATGTAACTGTATTTGTATTTACTGCTACTAAAAATGGTCTGGCCTAGTCTTTCATATTCTCTTTAGGCTTGCAGGAGGAAGAATTGAAAACATTGCAGTAAATCTACCAGTTTTCTGCTTTTATAAATACATCCACTGTTAAAGGCACTGACCATGCTGAGGTCAACCACTGTTTATGCAGTGATTACATGTTTTGAAAACCCTCCTGAATTGAAGCTGCTTCTAGTGACAGCATGAAAAGGATTTCTCTCAAAAACAAGAAGATTGTGCACAGGTGGCTCTAGCAGATAGTCCAAGTCTTTCAAGCATGAATAAGTCTTTTGAACTCATGGCCTGAGTGGAACTACATCGTGTGGTGTTACACTTGTGTAAATCTGCTTTGAGTCAAAGACAGAGGACTCTGCCCAGCTGCTTCTCCTTAAGTTTTCTGTATTGCAATGGCATCCACAACCATGAAAAGGGACTGTTTACCAAACTCATTAGTTGGCAGGCAGCATACAAGCCCAAGAAGAATAGAGATTAATGGGCTGACATTTTTCAGGTTTTTTAATTAATATTTTAATATAGTAAATCCCTTTGAAATTTTGCATTAGTTATGTATTTACTTGGGTGTAATAAAGGATGTAAGATGCTCAGTTTTGCTTATCTTAAACAAAAAAAAAGCAAACTAAACATATTTTAAAACTAAAACCAAATCAAAACTATTTTTAACCAGTTTTAGTATTTATTTTACTTAATGTAAAGTGGAGTCAGCTACTATGAATGGAATTAACCATCTCAAAGTTGGGCATGTAATCTGAACTTATTATGTAGGCTTTCTCAACAGCCAGTGAAATGAAACAGGCATTTCTAGGAAATGGTTCGTCCTGAATTGTAACATATGTTGATGAGAAATATGATGAATCATCCCTGGAAATAATTGTCCCTTGACTCTTGGGAGACCCTAAATGACTAGTTTAGATCAAATGCTAGATAGTTAACATTAGGTGAGATGAATTATGTTCTGAGTATTGAATCCAAACTCACAAAAAAGTAACAGTCGAAGTAACATTTTGATACTGGAATCTCCAGAGACTCCTTGAGCCTTTGATGCTGATTTACCAGGACCTTCTTTAGCAGCATTTTACCATTTTATATCTAAATATAACAGTATTTGCTGCTGTCTCCTGAAATACCACTTTCAAACTGCTTTTACAAAATTATATGGAGTTTCCAGGAACCACTTATGTCTAACAATTAAATTGGCTCAATGCCTCACCATTTTAGTGACAGTGTTAGCTTTTGACTTGCTGTCAACAGAGTTGCCTGCTTTTCATAAAGATTACTGGGTGTTATGCTAATGACTAGCTATGAACAAGCACTGGACCAACATGTATTCATGTTATGAAAACTTTAGCATTGTGGTGGTTATGACAAGACAGAATTATTGGTAAAAGGTATAGATCTTTCAGTCTCCTTGCAAGGCGTTTTTCAAGAAAATGTTTAGGGAAAGGAATGTGGATGTTTAGACCCTCCTCAGTGTATTACTGCTGTAAATATAAAGAATCAAAACTGATCGATGAATGATAACTAATTATGCAGATTAAGACAAGTCTATTATTAAAAATCAGTAAAAAAAATAGAATTTAAAGTTACTGTTTTCTGAATCTTACACACAACTTAAGTGCTACACAAAATAGTATCACCAAGAAAAGAAAACCTCCAATAAAAATAATGAAAGTGTTATATATAAGGAAAACTAGTTCCCTCGAAAAACATTTTAATTGCAAAAATAGTGTTAATGAGCAAAAACGTCTATCTATAAAATAAAAAGCTTTACATAAGACAATATAAACAGCTACTATAACTAAAGAGCAGAACTGTTCCTGATTTATTAAAATATACATAAATAAATCTACTCATCTTCCTGGAGATTTTCTTCTGTACAAAGTTTCTTACCTTATTAATTGTAGATTATTTTTTATTAGTGTAAAGATCCTGCAAGAAACTTTATACACCCTTTAAGTCATGCTTAAATTTTTAGTCTGAAAATAACTAACATGAACATCCCTAAATAAGGCTATATTTGTGATTTAAGATTCAGACATCTTCTTTAACCTTAGCTTCACAACGCACTCTTATAGGCACCTAAGTTAGGAACTTAGTGTGAGACCTCTTTCCATGTGACTTATGAACCAGTTTGCACCCAAATTTCAATTTACCACACTCAGACTATTGAAATGTGCAATATTTTACCAACAAGAATTAACCAGTGGAACACCTTAACAAAAATGCATTGAAAACTCTAAAAAGTCTTCAAATAAAGATTAAACATTTCTCTGTAATGTGCACTGTGAATTACATGAATGATGAAGGAAAACTGAAATTCTGTGGCCATCTTTGGTGGAAGCCCTATGCACCTGTTATGGTGGCTCTTCCTAATTTTAATATCAAGAAATCAGCTTCTTGTTTCAGAGAACAGTCATAATTTCACCTAATGAATAAGTTATCTCTAAGAAAATTCAACATTTCCCATACTGAAAATTTTCACAGATTGGTTGTGAACAATCTACAAGTCAAGAATTATTTTCCTTCATTCAATGAGGCATTTCAAATATCTAGTGAAATATTGAGTTACATTCAATTTGCAAACAAGAAAATAAATTAATTTTTAAACTTAATTTTTTTAAGAACTACATTCCATTCATTATGCAGTTATCTCAATATTAGAAAACTGAAAGTTTTGCTGTACCCCCTTTTCCCTAGCATTTTACAAGTTACAAAAATATTAAAAATCTTTCTCTTTTTTTTTCTAGTTTTAAGATTAAGAAATCAAATTGCTTCAAGATGTCAATTGATACTGGTTTTATGAGAATCCATAACTGAACAGTCCTATTAAGTAGAGACAATATTCATTCTTTCAGAGAATTGTACAGTCATCATCCATATATCTTCAGGGCTACCTCTGGCTATAAATTTGTTTGTTTGTCATTTTACATTATCTACAGATGATGTTTTTGTTCATTGTTCTTTAGGCAAGATACTTTAATTCAAATTGATCCCCGTGGAAAAACAAAGTCAGAGATCACAAACTTTTTAATAAATCATCAGTAAGATCAATAAAAACAATCTTTTTCAGTTGTTATTTATTCTTATTTTTATTTATTTCTAATTGAAACCACAAAAGGAACACTTTATCAACAGCAAAAGTGAATTTTTTTATTAGTATTTTAACAATGACTACTCTGGTACCAAATAATATATCACATTATTGTTTTAAAAATAGCATTTTAAAAGCAGTTCTTACTAAAATGCTCCTGATTCATAGTGAAATACTTCATTCAGAATACTGGTGCATCTGTAGTGTGAGTCATATCACAGTGAAATCATTGTAGTACTATATGGATAAAACCACCTAATAAAGATCAAGATCTAGTGTAAAACATACAGATAACTAAAGAAATAGAATCATAGAATCATAAAATGCTTTGGGTTGGAAG